>JACCHO010000018.1:0-17738 GCA_025170145.1 Pyemotes zhonghuajia | reverse complement strand
ATAAACCTTGCTTATCATTTAAAGGTGTTGCCACAAATGGATAGCTACTTGCCAATGAAATAACTGGCATTTCTTGTCACCATTCATTTGTATTTTTAATATCATTACTTCAAATAAAGTTATAGGTTTTTAATTGTTGAAATTTTAATTCATCTGGAACAAAACCTTTTTTTGTCATTTCACTAATTAAAATTGTTCTAATATTTTCTAACTCTTTTTTTGTATCAGCAAAACAAGTAAAAATGATTGAAACCATTTTTAATGTTTCTCCGCCATTTTGAACCATATTCATTAATTCAGTAAAGTGTTCTAAATATGATTGATATTTAATTTCTTCGCTTGTTTTACTTGTGGTTTGTATTTCAGTTCGATTAATTGCACTATCAAGTAATTTTAAAGCTTCTTGTTCTGAGATATGATGAACTTTAATATTTACATTCACATTATTTAAATTTGCAAGAAAACCTAGTCAAGTATCTGGCACCAACAAAGGATATTGAGATATTGTTAAATAAGAAAAATATTTGTTATCAATTGTTACATAGTTAGAAAATTGTTTTAATTTTTGTGGTTTATCAACAATATTATTGGTTGGAATAATATTTCGTTGCACTACTAAACTTGTTTCTTCAAAGTTTGCTTTAATGAATTTAATATTATTATCAAATTCATTAATAACATAGCGAACTTTTTGATTGATTGAAGTAACATTATTCCCGTTTATTATTAAAAAATAAGTTGTTTTTAATTTTTGATTATTATATTGTAAATTTAAAAATCAATTTTTTCAATTTTCTAATTGTTCTTTTTTATTTTTCATTTTCTCGTTTTTTAAAATCATATCAATATTTTGAATTTGCTCGTTAAATTCATAGGGAATTTGAATTTTACAAATTTCATAATCAATATCTATTGTTTTTAAAATACTAGCTAATTTATAAATAGGTATGTCACGTTCTTGTTGATTAGCTAGTGATATATCACTAGCTTCAATACGATATACAATAGCAATTTTGTTTTCAAAATTGATAATGTTGTCTTCAATTTTTTTGATTTTACTAATTTTTAAAACATCATTATTATGCTTTTTAATAAAAATATATTTGAATGATGTTCATAAAACACTGTATAATTTGGTTCCATTTTTGGTTGGAAACATTAAAAATAAACTTATTAATCATAAGAAAATAATGAAAACAACACTAGCAATTAATTGATATTTAAATAAAAAAGAAAAAATTAATGCTGTAATAAAAAAATCAATGACTATGATCGCAATTTCCACTTTGCCAATTCCACCAAGAGCATTTGCAATATTAAAACGAATTTTGCTTGCTCTTTTAGTTATAATTCGTGCTTTGTTATCATCCATAATTATTTTTCTCCTTTAATGTTTCATTCTTTTTGATACAAGTTAATTAAAAGATATCCTTTTCACACTTCTTTTTTAAAATGTATCTTTTTTTGATTGTCATATGCTCATATGTTGTATTCATCAGTACTTTTAATACCAACACCAAGAGATATACCATTGCGTGAACCATGAATACATTTTTTACTAATTCATACGGATAAGCCTTTGTTAAATGGAATTGAAAACAAAATTGCTTTATCAGTTTCTTTTTTTAGTTTACGATTTATAAAAATATTTACAGTTATTCAATCATTACATTTAATTTCCATATTTTTAAATTTCCTTGTAGTGTTTATAGTACTTTTATTTGTCATTCAATCAGTGATTGATTTTTGCGCTTGTTTTGGTATGCCCTTTGGCGTAATCACTAGTTACAGCAGTTTTAAATTGTGATTTAGCAATATTTTTTAAACCATAGTCTTTGGCACCTTGATGAACTGCACGAGCAACCCCAGCTCCATGAGCTACTTTTTTACTTAAACTATAACTTGCTTTTACACCACTTACAGTTAATGCACCACCAGTCATAAAGGCACTTGTTGCTACTTTTAAGCCCATAATGTTACCAATTCCGTCACTTAATGATGTATTGCCACCCAAAATAGAAGATAATAATTGTGGTGATTTAACAACAACAATACCAAAAGCAAAAATACCTAATAAAGTAAAAATTGGTCTTGTAGTTGCGTCAGGAATTGCATTCCCAATTTCTGCAAAGACTGTAATACTTCATAAAAATAAACTATATGATAAAAAAATCATATTAAAACTAATAAAACGAGCGACAGTTAATTCTTTTCAGTTTTTAAATCTTCGTCCTTCATCTTGGATTGCTGATACTACTACAATTGGTGATAAAACATAAAGAATTAATAGTTCAGCAGTACGTCAAAATAAAAATAAACTAATTAATAAAAATATGTATATCATAAATCCTTCTGAAAACAAACATAGTAAATAGTTAAAATGACTACTGTCAGTAAATGTTCAACTGGCTGGTACATAGTCAAAATTGTGCATTCCATTATCAAATGAAGAATTAAAAATAAATAAACCAATATTTTGCATATTTACGTTACTAGCTTGCATGATTGCTTGAGTTAGTAAGTTAACAATAATATTCAATGTATAAAAAATAACTGGAATAGCTGGAATTGCTATAAACAATAAAAGCATGTTACGTAATGTTATTTTTAATTTACTGTGTTTTTCATCAGCTAACATTATCTCAATCATTCGTCCAGCTAATAGTAAAACTAATATTATTCCACCAATAGATAACATTACAATTAATAGGGTTGGAAAACCATTGGGGTTATTGTTTTCAAAAAGTAAACGATTTGCTAAATTGCCACCAGACATAAAGTAAATTATGTCTTGGAATTTATTTAAAACTCAAAGTAATGGTTTAATAAAAATTATATATAAAATTGCAAATACAGCTTTCATAATTGCACCTAATAATCAACCCGGTTCATCTCCACCACTATCATTAAGTGTTAATTGATTATAATGAACAAATATTCCAGAATCTACTTCACTATGAACATTGATAAAATTGTTTATTGTATCTGGTGAAATAATTGCTATAATGGCTGCAATAATTATAATCATAATAACCATTACTAACATTAAGGGCAAGAATGCTATAATAAGAAACATAGCCATTTTTTTAATGACGTTGTTAACAATGGCTATGATATTATTTATTGATGTTGGTTTTATTTTTGCAGATTTACCAACAGCAAAAGGGTTTTTTAACCCTTTTTTCTTTTGTAACATTTTTATATCCCCCTTTTTAAGAAATTCCTAAAATAACATCTTTTAATCCTAAAACTAATGAACTTGCTAAAATTACAATTCCCAAACAAACCCCAACCCATATTATACGAGCAATGGTTTCTTTACGTTGGTCAGCATTTTTTGCAAATTTGCCACCAATGGCATAATAAGCTACCATAATAATGCCAATTACTACCGCTAAACTGATTAAAATTGGCATTCCTATTGTTATAATTTTGTTTCCTACATCTTGTAAATTACTATTTGTTGCTAATATCATCATGTATATCGCCTACTTTTCTTTCTTTCTCAAATTTCTTATTTCTTAAATCAAGTAATCCTTTGCAAAAACCAAATATACACCCCAAAAGAAACATTATTTTTCTTAATAACCATAGTATTGGTTTTCAAAAAATAAATAAAAGAATAATAATTGCAAAAAATATTGTTCAATTCATTCTTTATTTTTCTCCTTTTCTTTTTGTTTCTTCTTCGGCTTCATCAGCTTTCATTTGGGCAATGTCTTTTTCAGTTTGACGTTGGAAAGCTTCAGATTTTTTCTTACGCATTGGTTCTAAAATAAATGGTGTAATTACAAATTTTTTTAATAATCAACCAAGAAATAGTAATCCTAATAAACTACCAATAACAATACCAATAATAGCTAATGCTGTTAATCCTTTTTTGTCATTGTTTGGTGGGTTATTATTTTGAATTTGTAATATAAAACTATTTGATTTTTCTGAACCATACTTAATAACAATTTCAACTTTCTCATTTGGTTGAAACTGCATGCCTTTAATTTCAAATGAAACTTTGTTTAAATCATAATTGCTTGTATCAAATTTAGCAATTGTGATAGTTTTTGGTATTTGTTGTTTTAATTGTTCAACAATTTGTTCTTTTGAAATTATTTGTTTTGAAGAAACATTACCTTTGGTTTGAAATCATTCAGCAACAGCATTAGCTAGTTGATTATCATTTGCTTGTTTAATTCATGATTTGCTTTCTTTAAACAATTTGTTTAGTTGACGAACAGAATATCCACGAATGTTATCATGTCCATTTGCTTTTGCTCACTTTTCAAATTGTTTGCCATTATCTGTATCAAAATAATTTGCAATTTCTTGTTTTGGAGCAATTTGTAAATAAATATTGTTATGATTTCCCAAATTATCTTGCAATTCAATAACATATTTTCCGTTGTTTGTTGATAATTGTGAACCATCTAAAACAATACCATTTGTTGGGTCAATTGTTATATTTTGTGATGTTTTATTTCATTGATTATCCGCACCATATACAAATCCAGTTATGACACTACTTGCAGTTGATTTTTTCATTGTGATTTTACTTTCACTATTTGCATAGTAGAATGAATTAACTGGGTTTGTGATAATGGTTTTATCAATTTGTCCAACATAATCAATATCAACTTGTGTTGATGGTGATGTTGGTTTTAAATCAATTTTTAAATCAACAACTGTTGCTGGTACAATATTGTATTTAACCATAACTGAACCTTGATAACTTTTACTATCTTTTTTGGCAGTTAATGTTGCAGAATGCATATCTTTTTTCTCAATTTCAATTTGTGAAAAATCAATAATTCGAGAATTTTTTTGAGTAATTGCTGAAATGATAGTTTCATTATTGTTATCTAAAATATTTCCTAAGTTGTTATCGATATCAAATTTAATTACATCACTTAAATTTTCTTGTCTTGGTGGAATTGGTGGGTCAATTTTGGCTTGCATAGAGACAATAATTTCACTAGTATATTGTTTTCCGTCCAAAGTAAAAATTACTTGTAAATTATGGTCTTTTTCGCTAGTTTCGGGTTTGACATTAATGTTTCATTGTTTTGCTGTTTGTGGTTGCAATACATTATCAAATAAGACCTTATCAATGTTGTTATTTTTAATTTCAATATTTAATTCCCCATCAACAGTAAGCAAATCATTTCTTGTTCAAGTTTTCTTTTTAGTGCTATCAATTAAATTAAACTGACTTTGTTCTTTGGTTCATGACAAAGCAGTTTGTAATGTATAAAGTCCATTTATTTTTGCAAAATATAAATTATTCGAGTTATCAATAACCGTTGACAAAATCCTATCACCAACTCCATCAATTTTGGTTGGAGTATCTGAACCAACTGATAACTTATAAGCACCTTTATTAGTTCCAGTATAAACATTGTCAAATTTATCAATTGAAATTGAAGAAACAGATTCATTTATGCCATTTATTTTGGTTGGAGTATCTGAACCAACTGATAACTTATACAACCCATTATTAGATTCAGAATAAATATCATCTACGCCAAAATAAACATTGTCGTTACTATCAATTTCAATTATTTTTACTGAATTTGAAATGCCATTTATTTTGGTTGGAGTATCTGAACCATTTTTTAAAACATACACACCATTAAGACTGGGTTTAATAAAATAAAAATTATTTTTACTATCCATAGCTATTGAATATTCAATGCTATCTACTCCATCAATTTTGGTTGGAGTATCTGAACCAACTGATAACTTATAAGCACCTTTATTAGTTCCAGTATAAACATTGTCAAATTTATCAATTGAAATTGAAGAAACAGATTCATTTATGCCATTTATTTTGGTTGGTATATCTGAACCAAAAGAAAGCTTATATAAGCCATTTTCTGTACCAAAATAAAGGTTATCTTTATTATCAATAGAAATTGATATTACACCATAACTATTATCAATTTTGGTTGGAGTGGTTGACCCACTTGATACCTTATAAATTCCATTTTTATAATCAAAAATAGTTTTTATACAAAAATAGATGTTATCTTTACTATCAACAATAACTTCTTGTACAGCTTTCCCAAAACCACTAATCTCTTTTAATGGTACATATTCATTATTTGAATTATTTATTCCAACATCTTGTTTTGAACTTTCTATCAGTAGTGATATGTTAGAAAGCAAAGGAGTTGGAATAACTGCGGTTAAAGAAGAAATTGTTATTAAACTCAATATTTTTTTCATAATGTTACTCCTTTTTATTGATAGTAAAATTGTTAGTGTTTATCTCAAACAATTTTACTATCTTTATCAATATCATTAGGAATTTGTTTGCTTTGATTATTTTGAAAATCAATATAATTATTTGAAGTTTGCCCATATACTTCTTTTTGTTGCTGAGCAAATTTTTCCATATTAAGTTTTGTATAAAATTTAATATGAGTATTTTTTTTACCAGTTTTTATAATTTCATAATTCATAATAACATCAGTATTTAATAAATCTTTTTTAACTGGTTCTAAAACATACTTTTTAAAATCAAATATATTCTTCAAATAACTACTCTTAATACTTATATTAAAAATTTGAAAAATAGTTTCAAAATTCATTGGTTGATGTTCAAACACAACCGGTTTTGAGGTTTTTGAATTTACATATAAATAACTTCGTAAATATTCATATAATGGTCAGGTATATTTTGTTGTTAAAAATTTTGTATATGGTAAATAAAATTTTGTAAAATTTTTAATTTGATTTACAAAATGTTTTTCAAAAATTTCTTTATAAATTTTAAAATATAATTTACCAGTATTTTTACGATGACCACATTTTAAAAATAAATTTGTAAAATCAAAATCAAGTGGTTCATCAATATATAAAGTTTTTACCTTAAAAGATGTAAGAATATCCATTTCTTTTTCAATTAAAGTTCCTCCTTTAATTTTATATTCTACTTCAACATTTCTGTATAAGTGATTTAATGGAATTTCATAATATTTAGCAAATTCTGCAAGTGAAATATTATATTCAATATAATCTTTTTTAACTTGGTATTGTTTATCACTTAACTGTGCTAAGCCAAAAGCAAACAAACGCATTGTCATAATTGTTGAATTAGAACTTCTAACTGCTCTTGTTATAACATTTGATTTAACTATATACTGATTTTCATTCTTTTGTATTTTTTTTGAACTCATGATTTTTCTCCTAACTTTTAAAAATAAAATTGACATATTTATAGCAAATATGTCAACTCTAATTATTATCAAAGTTAAATAGGTGGTAAAAGTTTAGCGACTTGACCTACTTGCAGAAATTATTCAATTTTAATTAATATTATCACTTTAAATTTCAATTACAAGTTTAAACATAAAATGTGACTAACACCAAGTCGCTAAACCAATGTCAGTCACAAAAAAATTATAACCTAAAAACAATAAAACTATAATAAAAATAAAAAAATTCAATTTATGTTGGTATTTCTCGCAAATTATAGTACCAATTTCTCGCAAATTATAGTACCAATTTCTCGCAAATTATAGTACCAATTTCTCGCAAATTATAGTACCAATTTCTCGCAAATTTATCATTTTTTTTCAATATGAATATAGAAATTTAAGGGGGGGATAAAGATAATAAAGATAATAAAGATATAAATAATAAATATATGTATATAAATATAAGTTATATATACGCGCGCGAATAAGTAGATAATAACAAACTGAATATATTAAATTTATTGAAATTTTTATAAATAAATGATATCATTTATTTATACCCAATATTTACCTACTAATAAGTAAATAAAGACTAACAATCACTCCCAACTTTCAAGCACTTTTGTGCTTTCAAAGAGTTGACCCCACACTCCCAACGTAGACTTATGTGATTGTGGGGTCAACTCTTGCGTTGGGAGTGATTGTTAGTCTTTTCTTTCTTTTTTTCAAAAAAGAAAGAAAAGACCGCGACGAAGTCGCTTCAAAAGAAAGAAAAAACCTTAAAAGATTTTTTAAGTTAAGGAGAATTCAAAACATGGAACAAATAAAAATATTAGAAATAATCAACCGATGAGGATACTTAAATGCTTATCAAATTGCACTATTACTAAACAAAGATATTGAAACTGTAAAAACTCACTTAAGATTTATAAAACAAAAACAATTAATTTTGATAAATCAAGTGACAAGAAAAAACATCTACTATCTTTCAAACTTAGGAAAACGCTATTTAGGAAAAGAAAATAACAAATCAAAACTAAATTTAAACCAACTTGATCACCAAGACTTAATGATTAAATGACTATCTAAGCAAAAAGATATTGCAAGTTATGAAAACGAACTTGAACTAAAAAGTTGAAATTCAAAACAAGACAGATATCCCGATTTAATGATTGAATATGAAAATGGTACTAAAGTTTGAGTTGAAATTGAACGAACACGTAAATCAAAAGAACGTATCGAAGATAAACTTGATAACATGCGTGAACACATAAAAGACAATCATAAAGTAATTTGAGTTGTACCAGATGTAAAAATGGCTAAATTCATACAAGAACAAATCAATTATTATAATTGACACAAAGAAGCACATACAATTGAAATATTTAACATATAATGAAATTTATTTACATAAATAAGTGTTAAAATAAAAAATAAAAGTGTTATAATTAAATTGTTCTTATTTTTTATAGAACAAACAATTTTAAAAAGTGAATATAAAATTTAAATAAACATAAATTCAAAAATTCCAAATACCCCCTAAAACTTTAGTTCCTTTTTAACATAGGAGCTTTTTTTATTTTTTAAAAAAGATTGTTTAATTTTTATAATTTGTTAAAAAATAAACATAAACTAATATTTAGTTTTTTTATGTTTTACTAATGAGGTGTTTAAAATGAGAGATATTGATAAACAATTAATAGCAAGTGTAATTAGAAGTAATGTTATTGATGAATTTCAAAATATTAAAAATTTAATTGAAAAGGGTGCAAATCCAAATATACAAGATGAAGATAATAAAGAATTTCATTATTTTATTGATTTTGCTATTTCACTAAACAATAAAGAAGTTAATGAAACAAATATATTAGGAAATACTCCCTTGCATTGAGCAGTTATAGTTAATAGTCCAAAAGTAATAAAATTTTTGCTTGATAAGGGTGCAAATCCAAACATTAAAAACACAATAGGTATGGTAGCATTACATTGAGTTTTTAAAGAAGAAAATACTAATTTATTAATACCTAAATTTTTAATAGAAAATGGTGCAAATCCAAATATACAAGATGAAGAACTTTATACACCATTAAATTTTGCAACTTATTTTAATAGAAATTTAGAAACTATTAAACAATTATTTATAAAAAATAATGTTGATGTAAATATTACAAATAATTCAAATTTTTCACCTCTACATTATGCAGCTGAAAGAAATAATTTTAATTTAGTAAAATTTTTGCTTGATAAGGGTGCAAATCCAAACATTAAAGGAGGAACTGACTGACAACCATTATTACCAATTGATTTATGTAAAAACGAAGCTATTAAGCAATTATTGCATAATTCCAAAATAATTGTTGAAAGTAAAATTAATAGAACAGGACGACAAAAATTCAGGAAAAAAATAATTGAAAAATATGAAGAATGTATATTTACAGGAATTAGTGATCAATCATTATTGATAGCCAGTCATATAAAACCATGAAGTGTTTGTAATGATGTTGAAAGAAATGATATAAATAATGGTCTTTTATTAAGTACAAAATATGATGACTTATTCGATAAAGGTTTAATTACCTTTGACGAAAAAGGCAAATTATTAATAAATTCATTTTTATCAAAACAAAAAATACAAGAATTAAATTTACAGCAAGATAAATGTTATAAAGAAAAAATTCAAATGAATAATGAACAACAAAAATATTTAGAATATCATAGAAATAATATTTTTAATAAAAAAGAACAAGAACAAAAAATTGTTAATTTAGAAAGTAAAATAGAAAAGAAAAGAATGCAAAAAATGTTCTGTTCTGAAAAAGAAAAAATAAATTTGAATTTAGAAATTAACAATATGTTAAAAGAAATACAAAATTTAAAGCTTAATTTTAATTTATTAGAAATAAATTCAATTGATTTACCAAATGAACCTTCAACAAGTGGATATAAACCAAGCTCACCAAAAATGTAAAAAGGAGTTAAAAATGGATAAATGACAAAAAAGAAATGAAAGATTAGCAAATGAAGGAAGAGAAGAAAAATTAAATAAATCAAAAGCAAATGAAAAAAGAATAAGAGAAGCTCGCGAAAAAGTTGAAAATATGACAAAACAAGAAAAACAAAATAGAGATTTAGAAATTTTAGTAAAAGTTAGAGCTGAAAGAGAAAAAGCCGTTTCAGAAAGAAAAAAACAAGAAGAATCAAATAAATTAGTAAAAGAACAAAAACTAAAAGAAGCAACTGAAAAACTAAGCAAATGGAATATTCCTTCAACTAGTAAATATAATAAATCTTCAACTTCTAAATCACCAAAAATGTAAAATAAATAAGATATTACAATTGTAATATCTTTATATCTTTAAAATCAATTTTAAGTCATCATATTTGCTCATAGACAAACGTTTTAAAAATTTATATGGTTTAGTATTCAAAAAATAAACAAGCCTAATTAGGCTTGTTTATAATGAATTAAAGATACTTATTTTATTTATTTAATTGTAATTTTTTTAGTTTTTGTTTGTTCTTTTTTAGGTATCTTAACAATTAATATACCATTTTTAAAATTAGCATCTATAGACTCTTCACTTATATTAGATGGTAAATTAATAGAGCGAGAGAATGAACCATAATATCTTTCTTGAATATGATAATTTTTGTTTTTCTTTTCATTAACGTCTTCTTTTTTAGCTTCTATTGTAAGAACGTTATTATTTATTTTTAAATCAATGTTTTCTTGTAAAACACCAGGTAATTCAATTTCTAAACAGTATTCAGAATCATTTTCAAAAACATCTGTTTTTGGTAAAAATGTTCTTTCTCCGTCGTTGTTGGAAGTTAAAGGATAAGAAAAATCTATAATATCATTAAAAAAATTATCAAATATATCAGTTAAATAATTACGTCTAGAAAAATTGTTTTGTATATCTAATTTCTTTTTTGTTTGTGAAATTTCATTTTTCATATTAACACCTCCGTTTTTCTTAAATTAGCAATTAAGTTATTAGATTGCTAATTACAAATTTATTTTAAACCAAATTAATATTAAAAATCAAGTAATTTTTATTTTTAATTTGACGTTTAAGCAAAAAAGTTGAAAAAAATATATGAATTTATTAAAATGTAAATATTCCTAGTTAAGGAATTTTAAATTTAAATTTATTTCAAGGAGTTGATTTTTTATGAAAACATTTGTAAAGAATTTAAGTTCTAGATGAAGTTTATTTTGGAAATTATTTAAAAAAGAGCGTTTTGTTAAAAAGAAAAGTTTTTAATGTAAATAGACCACCATAATTATGGTGGTCTATTTTTATGGTTCTTTATAATGAATATTTAATTTAAAACCTAAAATAATAATTGTAGATATTAAAATTATTGAATCTAAACTTACAACTTCTCAATTTTTTATAAATATTCCATAAGTTATTCATAAAAAACAAGATAATAATTGAATTAATAACATAAAAAATGATAAATCACGTACTCTTTTTGTTTTTATGATTTTTATAATTTGGGGTAAAAAAATAAAACTATTTACAGCAACTGCTAATCAACCAATTATTTCTACATTCATATAATATTCTCCTTTCTTTCTTTTTATTTTTTTAAAATAAAACAACGATATATGAATTCTTTCATATACCATTGTGTTTAAAATTACAATTTGTAAATCAATTAAATAATTATTTTTGAGTTTCACTTTCATATATTTTTTTGTTTGCCTCTGCCATTTTTACATATTTAGATTTCTCTTCGCTTGTCATTTCTTTTCAATGATTACCAATCAATTTTGCAATTTCTGCAACTTTTGATTTAAGTTCTGGTTTTTGTTGAATAATCTCTGCTCTTTTTTCTTTACTAAAAAGCATATAAGCATTCATTGGTCTTTTAACTTTATTTGACATATATTTACCCCCTAAATTTTCTTACTATAATTTTACATGATTTAAAAATTATGTTTTCACATATTGGTTTTTAATAAAAAAACTATCCATGATTACGATTTTTTAACTTTAATGATTGCATACAAATTTGTTTTTTAAGTTGTTTAATTTCATTATCTTTTATTTGTAATTTTAATTTTTTAATCATTAAGTCTTTATCAATCATTTTATATAACTCCTTTTTATATTATTTCTGCAATAAGTTCTTCATAAGCTTGTTTTTGACGTCAATAATAAGGATTTGTTCAAATACTATCTAAATCATTTTCGGTTTTAATGAAGGTATCACTGTTTTTAATAATGTTATTAGATAAATTTTTATCTAAAGCTTCATCTTTTAATCAGTTAAAAATAAATTTGGTATTTTCATTGTCTTTGATATTATTAAAAACAATTTTTATATTTGGTGCTTCTCTATTTTCTTGTCGGCATATTTGATTTATAGTATTTTTTAAATCAATTAATCCTTTAAAACTACCACTACCACTATTTATTGGAATGATTATTAAGTCACTTAATATTAAGAAATTTAAAGCTAATTCTTGTATAGTGGGTGGATAATCAATTAATACATAATCATAACTATCAAATATTTCTTGATTATTTTTATAAATTGCATCAGATAGTAAATATTTTTCTTTTTCTGAATAAAATGTATTAATTAATGTGGTAGATTTGTTAAGATTTTCACTACTACTAATAATATCTAAATTTTTGTATTTAGTTTGTTGAATTATTTTATTTAATGAAATTAAGTCCACTGCATTAAGTATTTTAATAAGACTTTTATTTTCATCAGCTTTAGTTATTTGACAAAATTGCATTGAAAGTGTAGCTTGTGGGTCTAAATCAATCAATAAAACTTTTTTATTTTCTAAAGCTAATTTATAAGCGATATTTTTGCAAAGAGTAGTTTTGCCAACTCCACCCTTTTTAACAGCAAATGAAATCATTTTCATAATTAATCATCCTCACTTTCAGTATCAATTTTTCCATATCTTTCTTCTAAAATTTCATTCATTAAAGTAGTAAATTTTCATTTTTTTGATTTAGCTTCTTTTCTGAATTTTTCAACTAAAATTGGATTGCATGTCATTGGTGGCAAAATTTTATTTCATTCTCTTTTTTCAAAATCTTTTGTACCAGCAAAACTTGCTAAATTTTTGACTTGTTCTTGCGCTGTTGGATTTTTAGATTTTAAAATATTTAAACTTGATAATTTATTACTAACTTTTGGCATAATAATAACTCCTTTTTTATTATTTATATCACAAAAAACACAAGTGATATAAATAATAAATTATTATTTTTTTATTTAATTTTAATAACAATCATAATTTTATCACAAAAAACACAAGTGATATAAATAATAAATTATCATTAAATTTTAATTTCAATTTTATAAAAGAAATTAAAAATATAAATTAAATAGATTTTAGAAACCAAAAAATAACTGATAATTTTAAAAAACCTAGACTTTCATAAAGATGTTTTATATATGTTAAAAAATATTTTTTTAATTTTATTTTTTAATGTTCATTCATAACGATTATTATTTTTTGACTGACATTATTAATTTTAATAAAATCATTAATTTTGTTTGGATTAATTCTTTTAGCATTACGTAATGCTCAACCAATAGAACGTATTAAATAAAAATTAGTTGTTGATAACAATGGTGTAATTAATTTAAAAAGTAAATCAAAATCAGTATTTTCTTTAAACATTAATTGACATTGTATAGCTATTCGTTGAATTCAAAAATTATTATCATTTATTAATTTAAATAAATATTGATTTCTGGAATCAATATTAAAATTACTAAATATAAGAATGCCAATAATATTATCAAAATAGTCAGTAGTATCTCATCAAATATTATGTTTAATTATTGATAAAAGTCAATCTAGATCATTAAAAGTTAATTTTTTCTTTCATCAAAGATTTAAAAATTCTATTGCCGTATATTGAAATTCACGATTTTTTTGTAAATATAATGTTGCAAATAATTGTTTTTTATTTTCTAAATTTAACTTTTTATTTCATTGATTTAATATTGATTTTACTAATGCTTTTCGTTTGCTAGTTAAAATTCCGTAAAATTCAAAATTATTAATTAGAAATTTTTCTTGATTAATTTTAATTTTAATATCAGCGTTAATCATAAAAATTGATTTTAATATTTTTATTTCTTCAACAAATTTTTCCATATTTTAACTTTCTATTTATTAATTTATTTTTTTTGAATATTAAATTCAATTTAATTCATAATACCAGCTTCATATAAATGTTTAAAGTGTCCTTCTTTAATCTTTAATTCATTAAAAGTACCGATTTGTACTAAACCTTTATCTTTTTCTAATACTAAAATTTTATCAACAGTCTTAATTGTTGATAAACGATGTGCAATAATAATACTAGTGTCACTAATTAATTTAGTTAAAGTATCACCCATTTTTTGTTTTTCGTAATATGACATGTCTAAATATAGTAAATGTTTTAAAATTTTATTTCTATATTCAATTTCAACTTTAACACCAATGATACTTCCTGTTAAATTACGAAAATACATAAATAATCCTGATACAATTTGTAAACTAATTAAAATATAAGCTAAATTAGTAATTTTATCTCATTCAAAACCATCAGGTGAATCTAAAAAGTTATTAGTAATTTTTGGAATAATTACTGAAATTACTGAAGAAAAAATAGTCATTAATATTGCAATTGTATAAAGTAATGGGTATTTTTTAAAATATTTAATAACCGCATTTAGAAATCCGCTTTTTTTAATTTTTAATTCATTATAATTTATCATATTTTTTTTGTCATTTTTAAGTGAATCGCTAATTTTGACTTTATCTTCTTTTGTCATGAATTTTCACTCCTTTTTGTTGATATGCTTTTATTTGACTCATATTTGCTGTTTTTAGCGATGTTTTGATTTTAAATACTTTTCTATTCATCAATGTAGTTTTGAATATCAATTTTATCTACATATTGATTTGAACTAGGTAATAATATTTTTACATATGCTTGTCCAATTTTTAAATTTTTTAAGTCATTTGGATGAGCAATATACTCTTCAACAGTTCTTATTGAACCCTTATTTACATTTGAATTTTGATAATCAATTTGATGAGTTAAAGCTTCACTTTTTTTAGTTCCAAAAACTTTAGCTAAGTATTCAGCAGTATTTGGGTCTAAAACTTGTTGACATATTATATTTGATACATTACCAAATATAATATCAGTAAGATTTTTTTTATTAACTTCTAAACTTTTAATTTCTTGAAAACATAAAAAACATTGATAATTAAAACTTCTACTTTTATTTATCAAATTAATAACAGCTTCAGTTACAAATAAATTAAATTCATCAAAGATAAGATTTATATGCTGATTATTTTTTTTGATAGTAGCAAATTCTTTTAAATCTTGAATAAGTAATTTACCCATGTTACTTGCAAGCTCAGGATACTTAAAAGAATTTAAACTAAATAAAATAATTTTATGATTTTTAACCAATATTGATAAATCATTTTCATAACTAATACTATTGTTTAGTTGTTCAGCATAAATACTTAATCGATGTTCAAAACCCTTAATATCATGTTCATTATCTAAAAATTTTTTTAAAATATCATATTCTTTATCATCTTTACTAAGTAATGCTTTTACTTTTTTTATAGGAAAATATTTAACAATATTTTCAAAAGTTATATCCAAAGATTTATTTATTAAAACTTTAATCAAAAAAAGTAAATAATTATGAGCTATTGCTTGGTAATGTGGCTCAGTAAAATCAAATAGTGACATTATTTTATCTGCTAAAACAATATGATTTTTAGAAGCTAAAGGATTGTAAACATTTTTACCACCTATAACTCAAACAAACGCATTATTATCAATTGTTTTAACTTTATTTATTAAACTATCATCACCTTTTCCATCAATAATAATTACTGTTTGATTTAACTTGTATACAAGTTGATTTATTATTGATAATGCTGTTGTAGTTTTACCTGAACCAGTTGTACCAATTAATAAAGTGTGTTTAGTTAAGTTAGATTTTATTAAGCCAACTTTATTGTCTAACATAACTAAATTATTTTTTGGAATTTTTTTAAATTCTTGTACTATTTTCTTTTCTTTTTTCTTTTGTTCATAGCTAAACATATCAAAGTTTTTTCATTTTTGATAAAGAATAAAAGAAGAAAAAATCATAGTAATTAAAGTCGCAATAATTGCAGAAATATTGAAACAAATATCTTCTTCAAATGCTATTGAAAAAGTATTTCAATTAACAGATTTTAGTTTTATACCAGCATAAGCAATAGCAACAACAATGTTAATTAAACAAATCAAAAAAATGAAAATAAAAAACATTGCAAATAGTATTAAAACTATTTTTTCAAATTTATTCATTTTTGTAAATCATTGTTTTATTTTATTCATAACTTTAATTCCTAACTAAAAGCTTCTTGTTCAATATCACTAGCTTCAACATTTAATATCATTCTTTTATTAGACCCAATAGAAAATAAACAAGTACCAGTTGGTGAGCTTGCAATTGATGATTTTTGATATTCATTTAGTCTGCCACTAGCTGAAATTAAATTATCATAATCTTGTAAATCACTGGCTGCTAAATGATGAACGAATTGATATAAACAGTTGTTTATTATTCCTTGTGCTTGTGTTTTAATATTTTCATTGCCCATAAAGTCATTTATGTTTTGTGTCATAATGTACAAAATGCCGTTATATTTACGAATTCGTTTCGTCATTTCAAATAAAAAATTCAACGCCAAGGTATTATTTTCATTAATTAATAAATGTGCTTCATCAATTGCAATACAAATTCATTGTTGTTCTGTCGTTGGTAATGTTTCGTTTTTAGCTTTGTTTTGTTTTACAATTTTGTCTAAAAAAGAAAGCATTAAGAACAATTGGGCATTTTGTCGGTTTTTGTTTGCAGTTAATTCATGAGTATCAAAAATGATTAAATCACTTTTCAAAGATAAAGTACTTATTCCGTTTCATAAATGTCCATCAGCACCTTTTGCAAGTTTTCATAAAATGTTGTATAAATTTGATTTTGATTTTTTGGTAGTTTCTTGTTTTTCAATTAAATTAAATAAATCTGATAATGTAGGATAGTCATTAGCAGTTAATTTATTAAATTCTGTCTTGTCAGTTATTTTAAAATTTTTGTATAGTTTTAAAAGTATTTGTTGTAACAAACTTAAATCAATATCAGTTAAAGAATAATACAATATTTTAAATCACTGTTCTAATAATGAAATATGTTCTAATAAGTCATCTGAAAAAATCTCTAACGGATTTATTCGTGCCTTGTCAGATTTACCAATTGGAATAATTTGTCCATCATATTGATTTGCTAGTTTATGATATTCGCGTTCAGGGTCAATAATATATATTTTTGTGTTATTGCAATATAATCAATTTAATTGTTTTTTAACATTAAATGTTTTACCACTACCAGTCATTCCTACAATAAAAGCATTACTACTGTTACGATAAATATCACGATGTTTTATATCAAAAATAATTGGTTCATCAATATCATTTGTTCCTAATA
>JACCHO010000017.1:0-21586 GCA_025170145.1 Pyemotes zhonghuajia | reverse complement strand
TTATATGATTTCAAAATTGAATATTTGGGTTTTGAAAGTTGCTAGTTTTCAGTTATAGATTTTGATTTGTTCATCAACGAACTTTTTCATGCTTTCATTTGGAACTAGAAATAAAACATCGTATCTGTTTTTACAATAATGTCTTAGTCCGTCAAACTTTTGTCTCATTCGTTGTTTGGTTTTTCTAGTCCTTTCAAATTCAATAATCATGATTTTATTTTCATAGTGAACTAATAAGTCAGGATATCCTTTTTCTCGATAACTTTCTGCTTTTAGTTCTTTTTCTGTTTGATATGAAATTATATCTGTTTGTTGACAAAGTCATTTGATGAGTAAATCTTGATGTTTTAATTCATTGTAATTAATTCTTATACTTTTACTTTTTTTACCTAATTTTCGGTTTCCTAGACTTGAAAGCATGTAGATGTTTTTTCTGGTTAGTTGATCTACTCGTAATAAATTTTTTGGTATAAGATCATCAATTGCACTTTTTATTGTATGTATATTTTTGTTTAAAAGTAGTGCAATTTGTTCTGTGTTTAGGTATCCTCATCGATTTATAATTTCTAATATTTTTAATTGTTCCATAAATTTTTATCTCCTTTTAATGTTTAATGTGATAACGTTTGAAAAACGTTTTCTTTCTTTTTGGGAAGCGCTTTCGCGCGGACTTTTTCTTTCTTTTACAAAAGAAAGAAAAAGTATTTCTCCCCCAACCTAAACAGATTACCCCGTTCACTCATAAGTTTACGTTGGGGGAGCGGGGTAATCTGTGGTAAAGTAATGAAATTGCTTTATAGGTTGGGGGAGAAATGCAACTCATTGACCAGTTTCTAAAAACTGCTTTCTAACTGCTCAAATTATTTATCACAGATGGTATTTTGCAAGATAATTTTGTCAATAAAATGGATTGAATTTTCTAAAATTATCTTGCAGTATGCTTGTCCAACTTTTAATTTTTTTAAATCATTTGGATGAACAATATATTCTTCAACTTCACGAATAGAACCCTTTGAACTTTTTTTATTTTTGGTATCATATTGCTTAGTAATTTTTTGCGAAGTTTTGGTTCCAAAGACTTTGGCAAGGTATTCAGCACTATTTGGATCTTTGACATTATGAGCAATAATGTTAGCTGTATTTCCAAAAATAGTGTCTGTTAAATCTTTATTATCAGTTTTCAAATCATTAATTGTTTGAAAACATAAAAAGCATTGATAGTTAAAACTTCTTGTTTTATTAATTAAATTGATAATGCTATCACTTGCAAAAACATTAAACTCATCTAACACTAAATTAATATGTTGATTTCGAGGTTTTATAGAAGCAAATTCTTTTAAATCTTGGATAAGTAATTTACCAATGTTGCTAGCTAACTGTGGATAATCTAATGAATTCAAAGAAAATAAAATAACTTTATGATTTTTAACTATTAAAGAAAAATCATTTTTTAAACCAATACTTTGACTTAATTGTTCATTATAAACATTTAATCTGTTTTCTAGACCTTGGATATCATCATTTTTAAATGTAGTTAAATAATCATAATTTTTATCATTACTATCAATTAAATTTATTAAATTTTCTTTTGAAAAATATTTAATAATATTTGATAAAGTCATTTCAATTTTATTATTTACTAAAGTTTCTAAAAGTATTAGCAAATAACTATGTGCAATTGCTTGATAATGTGGTTCTGAAAAATCAAATAAGCTCATTATTTTATCTGCTAAAATAATATGATTTTTAGAAGCTAAGGGATTGTATTGATTGTTACCATTGATTGTTCAAATAAAAGTATTATTATCAATAGTTTTAACTTTGTTTATTAAGTCACTGTCACCTTTTCCATCAATAATAATTACTGTTTGGTTTAATTTATATACAAGTTGATTGATTATTGATAATGCTGTTGTAGTTTTCCCTGAACCAGTAGCACCAATCAATAATGTATGTTGGTTTAGTTTTGATTTAACTAAGCCAACTTTTTTATTTAGATTTATTAAATTTATAGAGCCTAATTTTTTAAATTCTTTTACTTGATATTTTGCTTCATTTTTTAGATTTGAATTTTTGGGATTTCATTTTTCAAAATTTATATAAAAATAATAAAATAGACACCCCATAAAAATTAAAAAACTAACACCAAATGAAGTTTCTGTAACTCAATTTGTAAATATGCTTGAAATTCAATTTTTGAAATTGACACTTGGATAATAATTTCAAGCATATAATATTGCAGAAATGAAAGCTACTGTCATTCATAATGCAAGAAAAATCAAAATTCATATCATTGCAAAAATTCAAATTTTATGAAAAATATTTTCTTGTCACTTGTCTTTTATTCAATTTATCATCATTTTTTACTCCTTTTTTGGTATATGCCTTTATTTGGCTCATATTTGCTGTTTTTAGCGATGTTTTGATTTTTAATATAAAACTATTCATAATGTCTTAGTTATGAGACTTTTTTTCTTTTTTTCTCTTGATAATCATTACTACATCACAAATCGAGTTCATCATATAAAAACTGCAAAGATTTTTCTTTAATAAGTTTTTCTTTAAATTGGTTTCACTTGTCTTGTTCATTTTTAAAAATTATTTTTTTATATTTTTTGCTCTTTGGTTTAGTGCGTTTAAAATTTATTTTTTCATCTCAACATTTTTGATGAAACATTTCATAAATTTCATTTTCATTATTTTCATTTGTAATAACACTATTATCATAATCATCATGACAATGTATTTTTATGATGTTTTGCTCATAATCATAAACTCTCTTTTCACATCACGAACAATTATCACCAGTTAATGTACAAAAATTTATTTTATTATTTTGCATTTTATTTACTCCTTGAAATTTTTTGTTTTAGTTTTAATACTTTGTATTCTTTTTTAAACTTTTTAAAATTACTATTTATCATCAACAATGGTAAAAACGGAAATAAAAATATAAATAATATTAAAATTTCAATTACTTTACTTATTGGATTTAAAAAGAATTTTTCAAATAATTTCATATTTAGCTTCTCCTTTCATTTTTTATGTATGTCCAACAATTTCCACTTCATCATCAATTTGTAAAACTTGAATTGGTAATTGTTCTTGTTTGGAGATTTTAAATCAAAATTTGCCCTGAGAAGCTTTTGCAATATAACTTTTAATAGCCTCACTAAGTCCACCAGATTGTTTATACATATCATTTAAATTATTTAAGTCATTTGGTTGCATACCACCAACTAAGGTATATTGAACATTGTTGATAATGCCAGTAAATTTCTTTTTGACATTTTCACTGCCAGTAAAATCAGCAATGTTTTGTGTTGCAATAATTAATGAGCTTTTGCATTTTCTAATTCTTTTCATTGTGTGAAATAAAAAGTCTAGTGAAACACTGTTATTTTCATTTGCAAGTAAGTGTGCTTCATCAACAGCAATAATAATTCGCTTTCAATCTTTTTCTTGTTTATTTTCGTTGTATGACTGAACTGCTGAAAGTTCAATTCCTAGCATTCGTAAAATCAACATCATTTGTAAATTAATTATTTTTTTATTACTATTTTCAAATAATTCTCTTAAATCAAAACAAACTATATTTGTTTTGCTTCATTGAAATTTAGTATGGCCATTTCAATATTTAGTATAGGTACCTTGTGTTAAAGCTGTTAACTTAGATTTTAAATTATCTAACTTTAAAATATTTGCTGATGATTTTTCATCTTTAATTTTTTGACAAATCAAATTATATAAATCAGTAAATGTTGGATAATCTGTTGCTTTTAATTTTTCAAAATCAGTACTTGGTAAAATATTTTTTTGAAAATATACTTCTTTAATCAATTCTATTAATAAGTTTGTAGTTATGTCATCATCATTTAAATTTGGATATAACATAACAAAAAATGCTTCTAATAATGATAGTTGACTATTAAATGTATCTGCATTATCATGACTATTGTCTAATTTATAAATTTCTAGTGGATTTATAATATTGCCTTTGGCTCCTGAACCATTAACAACTTGTCCATTTAAGTAATTAGTCAAATTACTAAATTCACGTTCAGGGTCTAAAATAAATATTTTTCGATTATTTTGATATGCCTGATTTAAAAGAATTTTTTTAGTAGTAAATGATTTTCCACTTCCACTTTCTCCTAAAATAACCATATTATGATTTATGCGTTGAGAATTTTTCTTAAATAAATCTCAAATAACTGGTTTTCCAGAATTAGTTTCAGCAAGTAAAAATCCTTTTTCATCAGTTAAAGGCATATCAGGAATTGGAAAACTTGTTGCAAAAATATCACAAGTCATTTCAATATCAGTTATTTTGGCAATATGATTTGTTCATGTATAACTTGCTAAAAGACTATCTTGTTGTAAAAATAATAAAGTTTCATATTTTCAATTAGTAGTACTTGCTAAATCAATTAATTGTCTTTTAGTATTGTTTAATTTTTTTTTATTTCCATAAGCAATAATGAATATTGACATATCTTTTAAAAAATCAACATCATCAATAATTGCTTGTTGTTGATCTAAAAAAGCATTGTAATACTGTTCTGATTCACTTTTTTGACTTGGAGTTAAAGCATATTTTTCATTGGTTTTGATTTTACTTAAAGCATTATCCAATTGCTTTTTTGCTTTTTGTTTATTAATAGGATTTAAATTAATACAAATATTTACATTACTTAAATCAAACAATTTATTTAATCAAAAATAATTTATTTGTTTTGGTAAATCATTAATTGCTCACACAAATCCTTTTTCATTTCTTCCTTGAAAATTTGAATAATTTGTTTTTATATTTTCGTTATTAAATGTAAAATTATTTCAAAAAATATTGATTTCATCTTGTAATAGTTTTTTTATATTTAAACTACTAAATGAACTATTAGTAATTATTGAATTTAATTGTGATAATGTATTTTCTTTATTTTCACTACAAAAAACAATATAAACTGATGGTGTAGTTAATAATTTTGTTTTTTGAATTGATTGTAATTGTTCAATTTGTAAATCAATTAAATAATTATTTTCATCACTACTTCTTTTTGTTTTTTGCGATTTTAAATTATTAATTTGTTCTATAAAATCATAATTTTGATTTGTTTTTATGATTTTACATGGCATTGTAATTGTTTTTAATAAATCAGCAAAATCAGCAAGCAGTGTTGCTTGTTGTACTTCATTTAATAAAGTTAAATTTATTGTTTCTAATTTAATACCAGACATAAAAAGATTGTCTTTTAAATATTTAAATTTAACAATGTTTTTATCATTTTCTAATTCAAAATTAGGATTTAAATTTATAGTTGAACTTTTACCCATAATTGCTAAATATTTAAAAGCACGAATAATCATTTCATACGCTCTTGTTTCATTTTTGAATTTTTGAATACACATAAAACCAAGTGCCATTATTATTAAACTTAAAGAAAATTTTAAATAAATATTAATTGAAATTAAAAACGCTATTGAAATAGATATACTTATAAAAATCAATAATACTAATAAATCAGTCAAGTTTATACCCCGAAAAATTTGATAATGAATTTTTTTAGTGCTTTTTGGTAAATTTACTTTTTCCATTTTTATTCTCCTTTATTATCTTTTTTTATACCAATTAACAAATTAGATTTTGTTTTTCTCATAGGTTTTTTACCTAAGTTTTTGGTATCGTATCAGTCACTTTTATGTTTTTCTGTATTGTTTTTAGATTCATTTTCATATCAATTTGGTTGACCATTTTCAAAATATTTATCAACAATCTTTTGGTCAACTTCACTACGAGGCTTATTTGTATATCTTCCTGTTGTGCCATAAATAACAGCTTTTTTTGTACTAGTAGTTTCACCAACATTTGTTGAACTATCAATGTTTTCTTTTTTTAAAGGAGTCGTTTTAAATTGATTTTTAAATTGATTTTTTAAATTATGTGATTCATGTTTTGAGGTACCTTTTGCATATTGTTGTGAACTTTTTGACTTAACAATATTTGCCAGTTTTTTAGTTGGATTTACAATGGCATGTTTACCTGCTCTTTTTAAACTACCCTTTGCTCCAAATGTTTTATATGTAGCAACTGTTCCGCCAATAAATCCGGCTGTAGCTAAGACCGAACCAACAGTTGCTTTGGTACTAAACTTGGCGAATTTTGCAAGTCCACCACTTTGCAATCTATTTAAAACCCCATTACTTTCTCCATCTTGGTTTTTACCTAGCATTTTTCTTTTTCCTATAAGCAGACTTTTACCAAGACCAAACATACCAATGGCTCCGGCTTTTAAACCATTACTTGCAGCTTTCATTGTAGTTAACATACGCATTCCTTCCATAATACCAACTGTTTGACCAACCATAGAAGCAAATAACATTTGAGAATTATATGTAGCAACAGCTCCACCAGTAATAAATAACAATTTAAATGTTGACTGACCTATTCAACTATCACTTACATCATTTCCAGCATTTAACATTAAAGGTTCTAAATTTATAAACAAAGTTAAACTCAAAACAATTCCAAGTGAAGAAATAAATCTTCCAATTACTAAATCCTTTCACAGATTTATTTTTTGCCATTTAACACCACTTGTTGCAGTTGAAAAAACAATTGGTGAAGTTATATACAATAAAAACAAATCAAAAATTCGTTGAATTAAACTTAAACCTAAATAGAAAAATATAATCATACAAAAGAAACTACCAAGTGTACCCAAAAACAAATTGTAGTTTTCCATATCAGGATATCCTACATCATAATGTCAGTATTCATGATTTAATCCATCAGTAAATCCTAATGCACCAACCATATTAGCTAATTTCTCCCCATGAACAAACTCCGGCATAATAATGTGAATTATTGAAATAACTGTAAAATTAATTACTCAAAAAAATAAAGGAATTAAAAGTAATAACAAAATAACAATTATGCTACGATTAGCAATACCAGCAATTTCACTACGTATATTTTGATGAACCATAGCATGCAATATAACTCCACCAGCAAATAACACAATCAGCATAATTGCTATTGCTAAAAAAATTAAAAATTGTGGAGGCATATTTAAAAAATGCCCATTAGTTCCAAAAATTTTATCAACAATTTTTTGACCAGATAGATAAGTAATTGCATCACCTAAACCATGAACAATGTATAAAGGGCCTTTTACAAAAATGTTATAAAGTATTTGAAAAAAAGCAGTTTTAATTCCTAAAAAATCATTAAACATAAATTGCATTAACTTTCACCGCCTAATTTTTCTTTTAGATTTTCTTTAATATCTAATAATAAATTTGCTTCTTCAATAAAATGATAGTTACAAATATGTTTATAAAAAGTATTGCCATAAAACATAGTTTTCATACTTCAACTTGCTCTTTTTCAACAATAATTGCACCTCATAATTACAATAAACCTAACATTCTTGCAAAAATAATATGAGCAATACCCGAAGACATTAAAATCATTGAACAACCTAAAACACTTCAAACCATGTGTCTTAAATATTCCCCTTTATTTTCAGGATCACTATGAATTTTAAAAGCATACTTGATAGTACTAAACGCTAAACCACAACCACCAATTGCATACAAAATTGGTAATAATACTTCCATCAAATTGTTTAATAATTGTTGAGTTTGTGGATCAACGCTTGATAATAAATTAAATATAGAAAACATCATATCTATCATTCCTTTCATTATTTTTTTTATTTTCATTTGTGATAATATATATTTGATAAGGTATGTATGCTATACATAACCCCCTTTGGTGCAATTATTTAAAAATAGAAAATAAAACAGGGTTTGTGGTTGTGTATTTCTATGCAAAATTAATCTCAATTTCATACAACAACAATTTTATTAACATTCTGAAATAACTCTTTTATAGTGATATTAAACATGTCATAAAGACATCACCAGTTATTTGTTTAACGACACTTGTATTTAGTTTTATAAACTTCAAAACAAAAAAAGAACCGATAGGTTCTCTCTTAGTATAAAACGTAATTTTAATTGCAAAAAATTATAAGAAAATATATAATTTATATGCAGGTTGCACGTTCTTAGAGTTAACCTGTCAGTAACGGGATATGTCACTATCGCCGTTACATTTTTTATTTTTGAAATTATGATTACATTATATACTCTTTTCAGTTTTTATCAAATTATTAGTAATCATTATATCGATTAAATTTAAAAATAAATTTCATGCTACTTTCTTTTTTTGAATATTAGTAAGTTGATTTCATTGATCAAATAATTTTTTATGTCTTTCAGGTTTTCCAATAGTAACTTTTGATATCGTATTACGATATAAATTAATATTTTCAATTTTTTGAAAATATTTTTTTATTTCTTCATCATCAAATCAATTAATTAGTTTTTTATTAAGATTTCTACTATAATCTTTTCAATTTAAATTATCTGATTTTCAATCAATTAAAAATATTATTTGTTCATGCATTAATTTTTGTAACTCAAAAAAATAAATACTTCAATTTTGTTCATCTAAAAAATAACGTATTTTTTCTAATTTATTTTTTAATTCAATATCAAAATTAACCTCTAATGAATCAATGATTATTTTTTTGGGATTTTTGTTAAATCAAAAAAATAAATCATCTAATAATGTTTTAATTAATTTTTTCTGTTTACAAAAAGGAAAATAATCTCTAATTTTTTTATGATACTCAAAAATATCTTTACTTGATAAAAAAATTGTTATCCACTTTTTACCATTTAAAATTTCATTTTTATTATAAAAAATATCATCATAGTTTGAAGTTATAATGTATTTTTTATTTTCTTTAAATTGATTTTGAACAATTAAGAAAGAGTTTAAATCATATTTATTAAAATTTGGATATTTATTTTTTTTAGGATTTAATTTTACAAAATTTAAAATATAATAAGCCAATTGTTTTCTATTCATTTCTTTTTTTATTAATTCCTTTTTTTTCTTTCTTAATATCTTTTGCTTTTTTTACCTCAGTTTTTTTATCTTGTTTATTTAATTTTCTTACTCTTGCAAAAGGATTATATTTAGGATTTGTGCGTCTATAAATAAAACAACCAGCAACAACTGCAACAACTAATGAAATTAAACCAATAGGTAAACCAATTTTTAATTGTCAACCATGAAATTTAATATTTGCTTTACTTTGCAATCAATCATGATAACTTTGTCCATCTGCAAAATTACCAATTTCACTTTTTGTTTGTGGTTTTGATTTGCCATTTAAAATTTCTGAAATAGTATATCCGTGTAAATTCAAACCACTTTCAGCATTTTTAATGGCATTTTCATATGCTGTGTTTATTGCAGATAAGTTTTGATTTACTCAATTAATAGTATCTGTCTTAAGTTTATCTAATTCAATATATTGTTGATAATCATTGCTTGTAGATTTTAATAATTTATTGTCTTCTCAAACAACATTTTTTAAATAATTTTTAATATTATCGTTATTTAAAAATTGACTTACTTGTGCTTTGATATTATTTTCTTGCTCATCAGTTGCAAAACCACGAGAAGCTATTTTTTCAATTTCATTTATTCACTTATCTTTGTTTTTGTTAATAAAATCTTGATAATTTTTAATTCAAGCTGAATAATTATCTAATGTTGATTTATTAACTACATTTGAAGTATTTACATTTAAATTTTTAGGTAATGCATCTAAACCTTTATTTAAAATTTCCTTAGCTTTATCAGTTATTGTTTTTACTAATAAATCTTTATCAAAACCATCATCAAATTTTGGTTCATTTGCAATATCGTATGTCAAAGGTTTTAAAAATGATGTATAAGAAGTAATTTGATTTTTAATTTCACTATCAAAACCCTTACCATTGGTTTTTATAGTTTCATTAAATTTATTTTCTACAAAATTTTCATATTGATGTAATCAACCCAATGCTTTTGATTTTTGACTAGGGTCAGTTAAATTGACAGTTACATTAAGTTTTGATTTAAGCTTATCTAATTCACTATCATCAAAAGTACCTTTTAATTTTCAATTACTTTCACCAAGTTCTAAATAACTATCATAATTATTACCTACTGTATCAACTAAATGTAAATGATATGTCCCATCTATTTTTATTTCTAAATTTTTAGTTATTTTCTGTTTAGAACCAGTTACTGTGAAATTATTTGTTGTTTCATCAACAGTTCCTTGTACATAAAAACTTTTGTTTACATCAAAATCAATCAAAATATCTTTAAAATCAATATTTATAGAAGCATCATGTGTTCCAGTTCCATTTTTTATTTTTGTTTGAATAATATCTGCATTATTAGTATTTCCAGTATTAGAAACTAAACCAGTATATAATTGTGTATCATCAATTTTTGTTTGATAATCGATTTTATTTTTATCAATTGATGTTTTAACTCATAATTTATATGTCACTTGTCCAGTATTAGGATCTCCGCCAAAAGAACTTGCAAGTGCTTTATCTTTTAAAGTTAAAATTAAATTGTGTTCACCAACAGGGATATCTAGGTTTGTAGTGGGAACTGTAATTGATTTTCCATCTAATGTTGCACTTGCAACTAGGTTCTCTTTTATGTCTATTTTTTGTGTAAAACTATAAACAATACCATTATACAATGGTCATGATTTATCAAAAGTATCAGGTTTATTGATGTTTAATAATAAATTTATTGGATTGATTGTATATAAACCTTTATATATTGAAATATATATTGTTCCATCAGTAGTAATTGCAATCGAAGAAATGTCTTCTTTATTAGTTTCATTAATTTCAGTAAAGTTTATACCATCAACTGATTTATATAAACCTTGACTAGTTCCAGCATAAATAACACCATGATTATCAAAAGTAATAGTTCTTATGGCAAATTCATTTATTTTTTTAAAATCTGTTCCATTAGTTGATTTTCATAATCCACCATTTGTACCAGCATAAATAGTTCCATCAGGAGACACTACTAATAATTCAAATTGACGATTATCAGAATTTTGAAAAATTTTGTTAAATAAGGTATCACTTTCCTTTTTTTTGAAAATTGAAAAATCATTTGTTGAAATATATATTGTTCCATCAGTAGTAATTGCAATTGAATTAATTCCAGCTATATTTTCAATTCCTGAGATTTGAGTAAAGTTTATACCATTAGTACTCTTATAAAGATTTCCCTTAGTTCCTGTTCCTGATGAAGTAAAGTTTGTTGTACCAGCATAAATAGTTCCATCAGTAGCAAAACCAAGACATGAAGCAAGATTACTAGGAATTCCTGAGATTTGAGTAAAGTTTATACCATTAGTACTCTTATAAATAGTATATTCATTCATTCCTGGTTTAGATAAATAAGTTAGTACATATATTGTTCCATTAGGAAAAAATTGTATTTTATAAACAGTATTTGTTATACCTTTAATTTCAGTAAAGTTTATACCATCAACTGATTTATATAAACCTTGACTAGTTCCAGCATAAACACCTCAATTAGAAGTATTTAATAAACTTCTAATTTCAACATTATTAGGAATCCCACTTGTTACTTTTTTAGGAGTAAAAGGGTTTGTATTATTTTCATTTGTGATACTAATGTCTTTATTATTTATTTGATTTGATTTAAAACCATGACTTACAACACTATTTGTAAACAGTGGTTTTAAATTACCTGCACTTGTACCTACTAATGCACTAAGAGTTATTGTTGTTAATAATTTTTTCATTTTATCGGTTCTCCTTTTAATGTATTTTTGATTTGTTATTAACAATTATTTTTTGTTCTTTTTGTAAATTTATTAAAACTTTATAAAAATTATTAACTAATTTGTATCATTTTTGACTACTAGCTTTTATATCTTTTAATTCTTCTTCTAAATCACCAAGAATGAAACCATTTATATCAAAATCTATGTTTGGATATTCATGATAAAAACTGGCTTCAGGAGTAATTCTAAAACCAAGACCAATAACATTTTCTGATTTATCTAAATAAACATCATATATTTGAATTCAAATATTTTGTTTAATTTCTTTAAATCTTTTAAATAATTCTAATTGATTTTGTTTTCATTTAATTTTTTTAAATTTACCACCACGTTTGACTTCTTTATTATCAATATAAAGGTTAAACTCTTCATTTTCTGGTTCAAAAAATACTTCTGCTGCCATTTTTTAACTCCTTTGTTTAAATTATATATACCTAAAGCCGCTCATATTTGCTGTTTTTAGCGATGTTTAAGAATATGAATGGTTTTATATTCATATTCTTAAATCCAACGCTTTTTAATTATTCAAACACCATATTATTATACATTGTTACATGTTGTTTACAAATTAGAATTTCTTTCATAATTTCTATCATTTGTTATATTTAAGTTTGACTATTCTTGTTTTTTATCTTTAGCTAAAGATTTGACTAATATTTCCTTATCACAAATTTTGCAAATAGGAAATATAGCTCTTAAACCTTTTTTATAGTTTTCTTGTTTACAAGTGTGTTTGTTATTCATGATTAGTTATATCCTTTGCTTTAAAAGTTTTCATAACAAATCCTTTTTCTATTTTCAAAATTTCATTTAGTGAAAAATCTTTATTAAATTTTTCACCTAAATTTTTAATATAAAATTGTCATTTTTCATTATCAATTTTTATTCAAATTGTTTCACTAACAATTTTTTGTAAATCTCACACTTGAAACACCAACATCGAAGTTTTAGAAATAAAATAAGCATTACAATTATCGCTTAAATTATTCTCCTTTAATCATTTTTGATAAGTTGATAATAATTCTTGTTCTTTACTTGTTAATTGCATGGTTATCACCTGCTTTATTTTTACTTTTACTATTTAAATAAACAATTTCCTCTTTGCTATGAGTACTACACAAATACATATCAAAATTTACTGTTTCGTGTTTTGTTTTTACTACAATTGTTGGTCTTCTATGACAATAATTACATTTCATAAAAAATCTTTTTAACATAAAAATTATATGAAATATTCATTTATAATCATTCCTGTCAGAATTTTTATCAAAATTAATGATTTATAAATTAAATCTTTATATATCTTATCATAGAAAATAAAAAAAGTATCAATATTTACACTTGCGGTGAAAAATGATACTTAACAAATTTTTATGTTTTAAATATATCACATTTAATTTTTGATTACAATTAAATATCTCAAATTAAATACAATCGTTACCAGTGCCACCGTCAAGCCACACCAGTAACTAGATAATTGTACAATAAATATACTAATTAGTGAATTATAAATAATATTTTTTCAAAATTTAATATTAAAAAAACTATTATTTCATTTACTATAAAATATTCATATCCGTATATACTCAAATTATAAATAATATTTTTTATTATATATATATCTTATTTTAATATTTTATGTGTTAATAATTATAAAAATCAGTTTTTTTCTAATTATTATATATTATTAATAATTATTATTATATATTATTTAATGTAGAATTTTCTATAATGAATATATAAAAAAACATATTAATTTGAGTATATACGGATATGAATTTGAGTATATACGGATATGAATTTGAGTATATACGGATATGAATTTGAGTATATACGGATATATTGTGTTATAATAATTATTAGATTTTCAAAAAAAGTTCATAAGGGGTAAATTTATGTCAAACACTTTAGTTGATAAAAAAGATAATAAATTTATTAAAAAGTCAAATGTAATTGTTCGTGCAGTGACAAATGAGTGTGCTGGAATTATGACACAAAGGTTATTTAACTTTGCTATTTTAAGTTCAATTGGTAAACTTGATTGAAAGAAAAATGAAAAACATAAATATATGGAATATTGACTTAGTGATTTTTGCAATTATTATGGTATTCAACAACATAAACTTTATGATAAAGTTATTCATAAAAATAAAGAAATGACAGTAATTCAAAAAGAAATAGAAATTTTAACTAGTTATAAGTTTTTTTTATTTGATGAAAATAGTGGAGATTTTAAGTTTGTTAATTTATTTTTACAAGGTGGGAATATAAAAGGAAAGATTTGTTTAGAAATTCATCAAAGTTTAATAGCAGAACATTATTTGAATTTAAAGTCTAATTATACAAATATTTATTTACCTTATACAAAAACTGTTACAAGTAAATATTCAATGCGGTTATATGAATATTTACGTAGTTATTTGTATATGAATGCTAAAACTAAAAAAACACCAAATTTTAAACATGAATGAGATTTTGGAAAACTAGCTAAAATATTAAATTTAAATTTAAATAGCAGTTATTTTAAGTACATTACGCTTTTAAAAAAACAAATTTTAGAACCAGTTAAAAAAGACTTAGAAAAAACAGATATTATTTTTACTTATGAATTGCAAAAAGTTGGTAGAAAATATAGCAGAATTATTTTAAATACGCATTTGGATTTACAAAAATTTAATGCTCAAAATCCTGAATTTGAAAAAGTACCAACTAAAAAAGAATATAAAGAGTATTCGAATAAAAAGTTAAAAATAAATAATTTTAAACCACAAAAACTTAAAATAATTGAAAGACCCATTTTAAGTGATGAACAGGTACAACATATTTTAGATAATATTGATTGTGCTTAATATCATGAAAAATTAAAATTGTTAATATTTTATTATTATAAATAATAATAAAATTAATAATAAAAATGCTAGTAAATTGCTATTAATTTATTAATAAATATTATTTTTATTTATCTTTAGTTTTAATAAATAATATCATCTTATTTATAATTTCTGAGTTACTCATTCCAGTTTCTTTTGTTTTAGTTTGAATATAATTTCAGACATCTTCTTCAAAATATATTCCTTTAAAAACTTTACTTTTATTTTTACTTTTTAAAAATGCAAGTGAGTTGTCTTCTTTTTTTGGATACTTTTTTACTATAGGATTTTCACTTTTTTTAGTTACTTTTTTAATATTTTTAATATTAGATTGTGGTTGAAAATTTAAACCAAATAAATTTGAATTTTCATTTGCCATTATAATACACCTCTTTCAATTAATTCTTTATAAACATGATGATAAGGATTTTTTTCCAATTTCACTGATTTTGACAGAGATAGTGGAATACCAACAATTTCAGATTTTTTTAAAGCTTGTTTACTTCGAATCTGAGTTTTTAAAATTTTTTCTTTGAATTGACTGTTACAAATAAATTCAGTAAAATCTTTTGAAATTTTATAATGATCAAAATTATTTAATACTATTGTATTAATATTGTTATTTATTGTTAATTCTTTACACATTTCTTGTCATGTATTAGTTAAAAGGTTTACAGCTGATAAAGAATTAATAGAATTATCACTAACTATTATTATTTCATCAGCAATAACAAAAGCATTTTTGTTTATAATATTAATGCTTGGGTTAGTATCAATAATAACGTAGTCGTATGATTTTAAAAGTTCATAATTTTTAATAAATGTTCTTTGTAATGTTCCCTCTCTTGCTGTGCGATTGATGAGTTCTGTTTCTAGAGTTGTCATAGCAATATTAGTGGGAATTATATGAATGTTTTCATGTAAATTTATATTTTTAATAATTAAATTAGATTTAATTATATCTACATTTTGCTCAAATAGTTTTTTTGATGAACTACTTGAATTAGTTATTTTAAAATTATTTGAAAGGTTAGCTTGTGGATCTAAATCAATTAGTAAAACCTTTTTATTATTGAATGCTAGTATGCCTGCTAAATTAAATGTAAAGTTAGTTTTTCCAACTCCACCTTTTAATGCACCAACAGTAATAATTTTCATATAACAACTCCTTATCATATTAGTATAATTATTATTAAATTTAATAATATTTTTATTATTAATATAATAACATTTTTAATTATATTTTACTAATAATATAATTATTATTAAAAATATTAAAATTGCTAGCAATTTTAATAGTAAAAAAATGTAAATATTTATATAACTATGTTTTTAAAAAATAGTCATTAATTAAAATATTCAGTATAATAAAATAAAAAATAACTTAAAATTAGAGGATAAAAACAAATATGATAAATGATTTAAAACCAGGTAATGACAAAATTAATATGATACCAATTATAAAATTAATTAATAAAAGAATTAAATTTTTTTTTGATAATTTAAAATTAAATAAAAAAATAAATTTAAATGATGAAGAAAATATTAATAATATATTGAATATAAATGGTTCATGGGGTAGTGGTAAAAGTACAATTGTAAATAATTTAGAAAAAAATTGAAAATTTAAAAATGAAAAACCAATTTTTATAATTATAAATTTATGAGAGTATGAGATAATTGATTATCCTTACTATGAAATCATTGAAGATATAATTAGAAATATAAAACCATTAATGAAAAATAATAATGAAAATGATAAAGATAGTAAAATTAAAAAATTTTTAAGCAGAATTAAAAATTTAAAATTTAGTATCCCAATTACAGAACCACATACTGGTATGATTTTTAGTCCAACTATTGAAAGTGAATTTGATAATCTTGATAAAGAAAATCAAGATTTAAAAACAACAATTAAAAATGCAACAGATGAAATAGAAGAGTTGATAAATTTTACTAATAAAAATATTATAATTATATTTGATGAACTTGATAGGTGTTTACCTAATAATCAAATAAAATTTTTAAGTTATATAAAAAATATATTTTTAAAATTAAAAAATGTATTTTATGTTATAACTAGTAATAATGAAGTTATAAATGCAAATATTAATAATATTTCAATAGAAAAAAATAATATTTTTAATGAAAAATATACTGATAAAATTTTTAATGTGAGTATCTCTTTAAAAGATATATTTTTTGTAGAAAATATGAATTTTTCAACTAATGATTATATACAAGAATTTATGAAACAGGAAAATATAATTAATCCCAGAATTATAAAAAGATTGTTAATACAAGTAAACAAAACAATGGATTATTTAAAACAAAATGAAATTTTTTATTTTTTAAGAGATAAAAGAAAAACTCGTTTAAAAGAAATTGTAACTAAAAGATTAGAATTTATTATATTTTATATTAAATATAATAAATTTAATGGAAATCAAAATTATAATTATGTTTTAAGATATATTAATACAAATTCTATAGAATGAGAATTTCTTTGTAAAAAAATAAGATTAATAACTAATTATTATGATAAAAAAGTTCTTTTGTCTAAATCTAATCAAGATATTTTTCAATGAATATTAAAAAATAAAGAACTTTATTTCGAAAGTCCTACATGAGAAAGAAATTCACAAGTTTTACAAGAATCTCTCTATTTTTATATTGAAATTAATAATACTATTTTACCTATTTGATTTTCTTGTTTTATACCTTTTTTAGGTTATTACATAAATAACATTTCTGATTTTGATTTAGAAAAAGTATTTAAATTGATTAAATATCCTTTTAAAGATGAAAAAATTATTAATACATTACATTATGAAATAAAAAATCGAAATTTTAATAATCATAATTACATTTTGTATAGTTTAGGCCATATAATTATATCTATTAAACTTGAGGAATTAAATATACCAAATGATTTAAAATCATTTATTAATATTTTAGTTAAAGATTTTGATATTAAACATTTTGTATTAGATGAGTTTAAAATAACTTTTGATGTTATAAAAATATTCATTGATAATTCAATATTTGATTACTAAACATTACCGAAAAAATTTTAAATATATGTTTATTTGGTGTTATATTTATATTGATAGTGTGATATAATTAATCTAACAACAATTACTGTTGTATTAGCCGAAAGGCAGTACCGAAAGGTTCATATAGTATAGTATTAGATTTTAAAAATCTATTGTAAAGCCCTAATAAAATTAGGGCTTTTTTCTTTTGAAAAATAAATTAATTATAAAGATATTCAATCTGTTTTGCTTTAATTAAATTAATGGTTGATTTTTTTAATTTGATTCAATTATTATTTTTATCTCTAATTGGGTATTTATCAAAATTTTTTCTATTACATCAAATTTTATCAATTCTAGATAAATCAATATAGATATTTTCATCAGAAAAATTATCTAATAAAAAATAGTTTTTCATCTTATCATGTTTTTCTTTTTCAGTAAACAAAGGAATTACAACTCATGAATTATAAACTTTCTTTATTGGAATGACTGGTCTTCATTTATAAGTTTCATCATTGTAATTGTAAACTCTTGCGTAATGAATTATATATTTATAAATATATAATTCATTGTTAATATTTTTAATTTGTGACATGATTAAGCCTTTCAAGTTGGATTTAATATATATTTTAAAAATTTAACTGAAAATAAAATAAACATAATCATTAAAAAACATATAATTGAAAAATTTATCAATTCAATATTAAAGTTAATAAGTTCATTTACTCCTAATAATTTAATAATTAAGTTTATTAAAAAAAATATAGAATTTGATATTAAATTATCAATTCAATTGACAACACTTTCAAACATTATTAATGACTTTGCTATACCTAAAAAATTTCCTTTTACTTTAAAATATATTAATGATTTACCCAATAAACCTATACAATAAATTATTAACTTAAAACAAAATGTTGATAAAATATAATTTTTAATTTTGTCAGTCAAATTTCAAAACATTATTAATTACCCCATCCTTTACTAACCAAAAGTTACTCATAAATTATATATGAATAAAGTTATAAATTAAATATTTGGGTTTTGAAAGTTGCTAGTTTTCGTTTGTAAATTTTAATTCATTGTAATGGAATTTAAAAATTTTGCAGATAAAGAACTGTATAAAAATAAAAAAAAGTTCGCAAATTAAAATTTGGAACTAAAGTTTTTAGCGGTTATTTGGAATTTGTGTTTATGTTTAAATTTTATATTCTTTTTTTATAATTATTTTGTTCTATACAAAAATAAGAACAGTTTAATTATAACACTTTTATTTTATATTTAACACTTATTTATGTTAAATATTTTAATTAAAATTACACAAGAAAACATAAAATTGTTAAATAAACTGCACAATTGTGCAGTTTTGAAGTATTTATTATATTTACATTTTTTGTGATTTACTACTAGAACTTTGACCTTTGCTTGTTGAAGCTTCACTGTTTACTTTTGATTTGTCTTTTTCAAATCCAAGAGCATTGGCAACTTTTTCTCGTCTTTCTCTTTCATTTTTTTCTCCCCAAGCTTTGTTTACTTCATCAGCTCTTTTATTATGAGCATCTATTCTTTTTTGATTTCAATCAATTGGTTCTCATGGCATATTTTTTGTTTCCTCTCTTTGTTTATTATTTTTAAATATTTTTTCTATTATCTTTAAAATATTTAACAAAACAAGTATATATTTTTAAAACTAAAAATGTGTAAAAAATAATAAAAAATCACTATTTTTAAAAATAGTGATTAAAAATTTAATACTTAATTATGTTGTTAATAAACATTTTACTTTATTTCAAGTATTAGCTGAAATTGTTGAAAGTTGGTGGTTTACTTTATTTCGTATAGATGAATCAAAATTTTGATTATTTTCTGATTCAATAATTGAATTTTGTATAGTACTATTTGAGTTATGATTTATTGTGCTATTACTTATTAGTTGGTCTGGTTTCATATCTTTTTTGTTATTTAATTCTTGTTTTAAAATATCATATTGTGTTTGTAATTTAGTTTCTAGTTTATCACTAGTTAAATTTTCTATAGTTTTTTTAATGTTATTTTTAATTTCTTTTTCTTCTTTATTTTTACCAATGCTTTTACAAAATGGTAATTTTCGAAGTAATCAAAAGATACTATTTTTTGTTTTTGATTTGATTTTTTTGGTTTTGTGTGACACAAGATTTCATAGTACTTTATCTAAAGCTCCAATTACTAAAGTAGAAACTGCTAATATTCCTATTTTTTCAGCTATAATAATACCTACAGTTGCCCCTATTATGATTGTAGGTAGATATATAGTTAAAACAGCAGGAACAGATAAAAGACATAAACTAAAGATTGAAATCGCTAAAAATGTTATTCATTCAGATTTTGTTACATTTAAGTTTGATTCTTCTTGTTTATTTAAAAATTTTTTAATTGGCATTTTAGAAAAAAATACATTATTTTTATTATTTAGGATTTTTTCAATTAAAGAAAAATCATTTTTGTATTCATTTATATTTTGATATTTTTTTGTTTGATTAATAACTTGTAAATCATAATTATTTTCATAATAATCAAAATATAATACTTTTTCAGTAATAGAATTATTAATATTTACAAAAGTTGTGATGAAGTAAATTTCATTGTTTATTGATAAAATTTCTTCGTGAATTTTTTCAATTCCTGTATTTTTTCTTTGTTTTTCATCATAAATTGTTATAGCATTATATTTAAATTTATCAAAATTAATATTGCTTTGTTTTAATTGTTTTATATCTACATTTTGCTTTTTAAGTTGTTCCGTTTCTTTATCTTTTTCTAAATTACTTTGTTCTAGTTGTTCAATATATTTTTTTTGAACTTGTATTAGCTCTTCTGTATTTGATGTTGGTCAATTTAAGTAATTTTTAAATTTTATTCATATATTATTATTGATTTCTTGTTTTATTAAAAATTTATTTAAATTACTAGTAACTGGTTCTAAATTTTCTCTATTATTTTCTGATAAGTCATGATTAACTTGTCGATTATCAGCATTATCAATTCTAAATGTTTTTCCGCCATGTCTCTTGGTTTTTATTTCTTTCACAAAAATGTTTGGTTGTTGTTTAATATCTTCTATCGATTTATTTTCTAATAGAAAGTTATATGTTTGAGATTTTGTTTTGTCTGTCATTTTAATGTCTCCTTTTAACATTAAAACCCATTTACTTTGGCATAAAAGTAATGGGTTAAAACTTATATATTGGATAACAACTACATGTTATCAAATTTTGTGTATTTTACAATTAGTCAAGTTTTAACCAAAATTGAGTTATGAAATATCTATATTATTAAATATTTCTACTATTTGTCTATTTTTAAAAATTTCTGAATTTTTGGTAATAGTTATTATTTTATTGGATATTGATTTATTAACTGCAATTCATCTTAAGTTGTATTCTTTATTAAGATTAAAAATTAAATTTAAATTGTTAATTTTTTTTCTTCATTTGGTGTTATTTTTAATTGTTCGTTCAAATTCAACTCATTCAATAGAATTATCTTTATATCAAATCAGTAAATTAGGAAATACTTTTTCTCTTGGAGAATCATGTTTTAATTCAAGTTGAGTTTTATATTCTATAATTTCTTTTTGTGAAGTTAATCAACTGATTAATAAATTTTGTAGTTTTGATTCAGCAAAATTAATTTTTATACTTTGACTTTTCTTACCAAAATATCTTCTGCCTAATGCAGAAAGATAATAAATATTTTTTGTTGTAAGTTTATTTACTAAAATTAATTTTTTATATTTTAGTGCTTTCAATTGTGACCTTATTGTTGCTTCATTTTTATTAAGTAACAAAGATATTTGTTTTATATTTAAATAATTTCATTTATCAATTATTTGTAAAATTTTTATTTGTTCCATAAATTTTTATCTCCTAAATTTTGTTTG
>JACCHO010000016.1:0-17500 GCA_025170145.1 Pyemotes zhonghuajia | reverse complement strand
AAGCTAACTCTCTTTCATCTTCAAATAGTTCAATATAATTTCTGTAAGTTTTACTCATGATTTTTCCTCCCTTTCTTTTTCTAACAAAATAAAAGTGTCCCTGTCATATTCTTAAAACTTATTTCTAAAAATGAACGTGCTACATTTCCCCAACACTGAACACTTTCCTTTTTTCTATCTCCTTTTTTGATTTTGGTTTTGAAAAACTTTTTTGTTAGGATTGTTTCAAGAGGTGGGTGGTTCTTATTCATCTTTTTTATAGTTTGCACTCGTTCCTTTCTTTGTTTTATTGTTCTAATTCTTTTTCGCCAGTTTTGCTCTTTCGGTGGTGTAGAATCAAAGCGTTTTTATTTCGGAAAAAAAACAAGGGGGAAAGTCAAAAGTTTTCGCTTTTTGAAAAGTTTTGCGAACCTTGTTTTTTTGAAGAAATGAAATAAGCTGATTAACACCAAAGAAAGAAAGCAAAATGACGAAAAATGAACGATAAAGCAATAGTAACGGCAAACTATAAGAAGAAAGATGAATTTTCAAAGGTACTGGAAAATATTTATTTTCCAGTACAGAAACGTTGCGTAGCAATGTTTCTTTCCTTTGTGATTGTCTTAACCTTCCCTTAAAAGAAGATAAAGACAATTCAATCTATGAAACAGGGTAGCCTTTATAAGCTAGCGTGTTTCAACCTTAATCTCTCATAAAAATAAGAAGGGGAGATGAAGACTTGGTAACACTACCTAACAGGGGAGGGGAGATGAATCTAATCTGTTCTATCAGAAAAGATACCGCTTACATACGTTTCAAAAAAGAGAGGGGAAAACTATAATCGATACTGCTAAACTTTATCAGGACAGATGCTATATCAGCTATCCCAACTAATATCACCATTTAATTTAAAAATAGGAGGTAGCGATGCAAAAAAAGAAGAGAAGAGATGCTTCGTTTTTAATATTAAAAAGGGCGATGAAACTTCGGTCTATCTGTTCCACTTCATCACCTTCTTACCGTTGGGAACAGATTAGATGCCTCAGTGGGCGATGCGCCTTCATGACCCTAAATGAGGAGCAATGGGGGAGAAATTCCTTATTAACTATTAATCATCACTGAGAAGCTTTATTTAATCTTAGCTAACAATTATTTAAAGCATCTGCCTATAATATTACGACCATATAAAAATGAAAATAGCATCAATACTTATCGAACCTCAAAAAAACACTTGTGAAAGCAAGTGTTTTAAAACTTACTTTAACAAGTGTTAATATACGTATTTATTATTTTATTCTTCTACTCTCTTTATCTCTAAAATATGTGTCAAAACATATCGCTATTATTAACGTAATTGCAAGACCTAACTTACCTAACGTAGTCCCAAAGATGCTGTTTGTTAAGCTTATTAAGCTCTCTGTTAATACCCCCAAAGCATTAACTACAGCACTTAGTATTCCAAAAATCATCTCCAATTATAGCTTCCTTCTTTCTTTTTTAAACTTACATCTAGCTCCGCTTTAATGTATTCTAGCTCTTTAATTGCTTTGGATAGTTTATTTGATAATTCTAAATAATCTTTTTGGCTAGCCTCCTCAGTGAGTAAAAAGTGCTTAGCATGATAAACTTCTAAAAGATTTGCAAGATTAACCTGTTTTTTATTAGCGTACTTTTTCAACTTCTCTACATCAGAACGATAGACAGCAACACTTCTATATTCCTTCTTCTCTGTAAAATCAAAAGCATAATCATATTCTCCTGAAATGAGGTCATCAGTAACTTTAGATATATATTTCTGTATAGGAAGGCTTTCTTTTCTACTACATTCTGCAACAATTTCATATAGCTTTGGGCTAATATGAAATGTACTTCTTTTTGGTGCTTCATCTCTTCTTTTAGTTGCTACCCTAATTTTAAGCATTTCTGCATCCACATTTGCTTCCTGTTGCTTCTCAACGAAAATCTTTCTTGCATTTTCTCGGTTTTTCGCAAAAATTTCGTCCAACAGCCTATCCTCTGAGTAAATATAGTACTTTCCCACGTCCACATCTCCTTTTTCTATTTTAGCCTAAACACCGCTTGCATCTCTACACTTGATATTACGGCTCTTCCTCTGTGAACATGCTTTGTAATCCATCAAGCAAATTGGATTTTTCAGCAAAGGAAAGAGGGGGCTTATTTTTTACCAGAGGCTCTTCCTGTTTTGAAGGTTCCTCTTTTTTCGGAAAGTAAATAATTCATCTGAAAATTCGCTTTTGAATGAATCAGGCTCACTAATGCTATTCTACTTTTAAATTATCAAAGTGGCTTTTTCCAAAATGGAAATAACCACAAGAAATATCTCCTACTGTGATATTTCTTGTGGTATAGTCAACCGCTCTTAATTAGTGCGTAACGACTTTTCCCTTTATTTTCTGTCTTCTTTTTTGACCTCTAATGGGCTTAGTAAAAGAAATCGTCATGCTTAATCCTAATCCAGTAGCATACCTATTAAGGGTAGCCATGCTTGGTACGGAAGTTAAATTCTCGATTTTTGATAACTGAGACTGCTTCATCCCAATTCTTTCAGCAAGTTCTTTTTGTGATACCTTTTGCTCTTTGCGTTCATTAATCAAAAATATCAGACTATCTAGCACTTCCTTTTCCTCATTAGGAAGTGCGATTTCTTCTTTTAATTCGCTCCATAGCATATCTATTCACCGTTCCTTTCTATCCAATCCGCTAGATTACTTCTAGCTTTTTCAATCTCTTTTTTAGGTGTCTTATTACTCTTTTTGTAGAAATAATGCAATAATACAAATTCATCGCCCTTGAGTGTTGCATAAAAAATTCGATATGGTACTGGTCTTAATTCATATAAATCGTATCCTTTCAGTTTCTTTGATACGGGTTCATTTAAGCTAAACCCCTCACTTTCCAAACGACCAACTTGAAAGTACAACTTTTTCAAAATAGACTTATCCATTTTGCTACTACTTTTATTCATTTGCTGAATCCATTCTTTAATTTCAGATTTCCCTTGTGAATCCTCATATACATGAACTCTGTACGCCATAACTTCCCCTTCCGATATAACTCATTTGCTATATATATTATATAACTTATTTGCTATATTATCAACCATTACATTCGCAATCTGTTTCCTTATCGTTACCTCCTGCTATCCATACAAAAAAAAGACTCTTAGCTTTCACTAACAGCCTTAATGTACTTAATAATATATAAGGTGATTCCTTTTAGCATCTACCGCCTTACTAATTTTTGTGTTAGGAACTAACATAGCGTTAATGCTCTCAAATAAACATCCCTATCACTTCTACTACTTCAATCCACGTCAACATATCACATTGTTCAATTTTTTCAATATTTCTTGTAATATAATCAACCGCTCTTAATTGGTGTGTAACGATTTCCCCTTTTATTTCCTGTGGGTCTGCTATTTCAATATACGTTGCAAAGTTCCTTTTAGTAGATGTGATGGGGCAAACTAAACAGAAACCTGTGCGTTCATTAAATTCATCTTTACTAACTACCAACGCAGGTCTCCGCTTTCTTATCTCTTTGCCTTTAGAAGGGTCAAAATCAATCCAGACAATATCCTTTTGTTTTGGATAATCCATCTAGTATTCCTCTCCTTCAAGTTTCATGCTATCCCACTCAGAGTCTTCGGCTGTAATGGATTCTCTAAATCCTTCCCAAGCCTTTTCGTTTTTAAAAATATCTTCTTTTTTAGGTTTCAAAATATATGCCTCTCCTACTTTTAAAATCGTAAATGCTTCTCCTACTTTCGGTGATATATCTTTCGGGAAAATTGCTCCTACAGAATTACCTATTTTTCTAGCGACTGTTTCCATATCTTTCATCTCCTATTTCTCTTCTTAAATTCAATCGTTTATAGTAAGTTATGAATCGTTTGAAAGGCAAATTGTGTAAATTTTTGCTCAAAATCATCTTCATTTTTTTCGACAATTACTACTGAAAGTAATTCCTTCTCACCGTTGTCACAATCAATAGAAACAATTCTTGCTACGTTCTCCTCAACTTCAATTAAATAATTATCAAACCCTTCAATTGTAGTTATTAATAAATTATTTCCTCCTGTAGCATAACCAACACCTTTAATAATATTATGTTCCATACCACCTAAAAACTCTTGCATCTTCTCATGTAAATATGGTCTATTAATTGCGTTTGGCGCTCCTTTGTATGAAGCCATGTCATAAACAATATGCATTCTTATCATCTCCTGCTTGTATGTTAAATTGAGTTTAACACGATTTAACAATACTGTCAATTACATAGTTGCTTACGTAAAAATAGGAGCATCGCATTTATCGTAACGTTAAATGCTCATATTTTATCGATTACAGTCTTTCTGCAATCAGCTGATAGTTTTACCCCATTTTAAAATAAACTCGCTCCTACGCTCATTTTTTTACGTCTTAATGACATTTGATTTCGTTTTTCTGTTCTTTCCCCCTTATTTATACATCAGCTTTTCATTTTCTCTTTTCATTTCACACTGTTTCTAAAAAACATAGGCTTTTATAGTCGATTTCAGCCTTTTTAGTTCTTTTATAGACAAATATACCTTTTAGTCATTCAAACGTCTCCTACCCCTGTTTTTTTGCTTCTACAACGATTTTGTGTTCCTTCCTTCTTTTTAATGTGGAAACACACGAGTGATTAGCTTGTCAATTATTTGCTAAATACTTGTTATAATCAGAATGCGGATAGTTATCCTGTCACATGACATGAATAGAAAAAAGCCCAAACCTGTGTCGAGGTCTGGACTTTCTTCCGATTTTAATCGCTTCGTGCCATCTAGGCTTCCATCCGTTTCTTTTCACTATTGATTTTAATCACTCTCCCTTTTCGGATTGACACTAAAAAAAGGCATCCCTTACTTGATTAGAGGTGCCTTTCCTTGCTTTTAGTATTCTTCGGGGGTTATTGTAAGACGTGATATTCCCCATTAGCTCTTCCTAGTAATGTACAGCTATAAAATTCTTCCACAAACTCATTGAGCTCATCTTCATGTGCATTGATGTACTCACTTACATCTATGTCATCATCTTCGCTAACTATGCCATATTTGTTCCTGAACTCTTCTACAACTTCACTTTCTGTTAAGTTCATATACGAGTTAACCCATAAATTATCGGGACTGGACTGCTCCACTTCCATTCCATCCATATAATTATCTAACGCATCAATTATGCTATCTGGCAAATCTAAAAATTGTTTCCCAAACACAGTATTCCCACAAATATCTGAGTAGGCATCAAAAATTACTTTTATTGTCATGTTGTTTTTTCCCCTCACATTTAGTATTCTTCTTTTTCTTCTGGTAAGATGTATGCATCTATAGTATTAAATTTCTTTTTCTGGAATTTCTTCCTCCCAATTAGATGCGTAGTCTTCGACAAACCGATGTGAGCCATCTTGTGAACCAGCATAGTTTCCTAATTCCTGTACTGATGATACTTCTTTTACTTTAGCTTCCCAATATTCTCTTGGTGCGTATCCATACGGTTCAGTATTGATTAACAGCAGAACTAATTCATCTTCTAAATCTTTAGTGAGCTTATCATCATCAACTTCTCTTTCCATCAATTGATACAAAAAGTCATTGTCATAGTTTTCATCGACATATTCTTCTACTTTTTCTTCCAATTCATTTTTTGCAATTCTCTCTTCTCTCAACCACTCCGTTATTTCACTAATCCCTAATTCTACTTGTTCTTCTGTAACTTTGTTAATAACATTATTAAAAGAACTTTTTATAAAGTTTGGAAAATCATCCATATAGCTATCAAAAGCTTCTGTTACTTTTTGACTTATTTTTTTAAAGAAAGCCTCGACTATTAGATTTTTTTCATTATCAAGTTTTTTTTCATACATGTTAGTTACATTTATATTTTCGTAAACTTTATTTTTGTATGCTTCTGGAGGAATACTGTCTAATATAGTATTTACTCCATCCTCTAAAGAGACACCCTTTGAAACAAACTCATCGACTTTAGCTTTTAGAGCGACACTATTTACTTCTATCAAAGCTAACTTTTCATGAAGAGTACCATAATTCTGTTCTACAATATCCGAAATACCATATTTTTCACCTAAATCATATATCTCTGATTCAAAAAAGCCTTCCATATTATCTTTTATTTCCCTTAAAAAATCTTCTCTTTGAATCATGCTGAGGACTCCTTTTTTTAATTTTTATTCTCTTCTTTAACTTCTTCCCAATCAGGCGCATAGTTTTCAACAAACTCAGCCAGTCCGTCCTCTTGCTTAACTAAATATTCTCCAAGCTCTGCAATAGATTGAACACTATTGGCTTTCGTCATCCAATAGGAATGACCAACATTAACATACGGTTCAGTATTGTCTAACCATAAAACCATTTCATCAACAAGCATTTCTTTGATTTTATCAACTTCGATTTTACGTTCAATCTGTAATTGTAAAAATGAATCGTCATAATTCTGCTGAACATATTCCTGAACTTTATTATCAAGAATGTTTTCTGTTGCCTCTTCTTCTTTTAACCAATCTAATAGTTCATCTAATCCCATATCGGTCTGTTCCTCGGCAATTTTAACAGGTATATCTCTCTGAGTCACTTTGATATTATACGGTAAATGATATTTTTCAATTACTTCCTCGTACACTAATTGTGCATGTTCTCTAATACCTTCTTGCATCAATTCTTTTGCTTTGCTTTTCATAAAAAAACCTCCAATTATTTATTTTCTTCTTCCCAATCAGGCGCATAATTTACAACAAATTCATCTAAATAGTCTTCGTTATAAGTGTACTTACCTAATTCTTGAAGAGATTTCACCATTCTTACTTTACCTAGCCAAAAACTTGGACTTCCCTTACTGTAAGTAGGGTTGCTTTTTAAAGCTTCTAATAAATCATTAGTCACATCTTCGTAAATGCTATCTAAGTCCATCCGCTTAGAAACTTGACCTTCTAAATATCCTAAATCATAGTTGTCATCTACGTACTCTTTTGCTTTATCTCTTAAATTGTTTTCATTTAACTCAGTTTCCAACGTTAAGAAATCTTCTACTGCTTGGCTTGCTTCATCCTTAGCAATATCACTAGGAATATTCTTATTTTTAATTACAATTTTACTTGGCAGATAAAGCATATCGGCTTTCATTGCAAGTACGTCATCCGCTTTATTTTCAATAATTTCATATAGTAGTTTCTCTGCATCGTTTTTCAAATTAAAGTTGTCACCTTCTTTTATTAGTTCAATCCATTCTGGTGCATATTTTTCAACAAATGGTTGAAGCATATCTAACTTAGCAAATTGGGATGCTTCACGAAATCTTGGAATTAAACTAGCTTTCTCAGTCCAAAATTCTTTATCTGAGCTACTATAAGGATTTGTTGTAGTTAGCAAACGAACTAATTCATTTCTAGCTTCTATAATCGCTTTCTCATAATCAAACTGATAGCCTATATGCACTGAAATAGTAAGGGGCAGGACTTCTTTTACATAATCAACAACTATATCTGATACGTTAGAAATATTTATTCCTTCTCGCTCTTCAACAATATCATTAGCTGTCTTTTCCACATATTCTTCTGTTACTTTTTTAGGAGTATTAGGTTGGTCGTAAGAACTGTAAGGTTCGATTCTATACCTTTTTCTAAAATTATCATATTGCAATTCTGCTTCTACCAAAACTAACGGATATAGTTTTTGTTTAACAAGTTCTAATATTTCTGATTTACTGTCAACCTTAATATCCTCTCCATTGTATCTTAATAATGTACGGTCAATAATTATTTTCTCCCACTGTACGTTTGGTCTAGAATATAATTCGTACATTCCTTGAAAGTCACTGATATTTTCTATTTCATCTTGTAAAATTACTAATACATCAGCAACTTCTTTTTCAATATCTTTAATTAATTTATTTCGTTCATTACTTGCTAATACTGGGTATAATTTGTCCAAAATTCGCTCTGAAAAAGAGGATATATCAGCCTTTGACAACCTCTTAATTATTGCTTTTGATAGTCTCTGTACCATTTTATTTTCTGGTATATTCGCAAATTGCTGAGCTGTTATTTCTCCATCCGCATATTGTCTAAGGAACTTTTCGTCCAAACCACTTTGAGGAATCTCAGTAGTAGTAAGATTCAATTCGTTCCATATCCTAGCTTTTATACTAGCAGGGTTAAAATTTTCTAAATCAGAGAATTCTTCTTCGATTTGAGATACTGCTTGTCTCACTAATCTTCGAGCTGTTTGATTTAGCAGAGAATAAATATTGTTCGCTATCGAGTTGACATCTTCTTTAGGGTCATATTTCATACTTCTATCAAGGTTATCCGAAGAAGATACCGATGTAACCCGATTTTTAATTTGTACAAAAGATTCCTTATATTTAGCACCTGCACTACCTGCACTACCTGCAACATGTCCGTCCATAACAAGCCTTACATTTATAAGTTTAGAACTTTCTTGAACTTTGACCATAGTTGACCCTTTTGCAGTTATAGTGAACTCTACTCCTCCAACTGTCGATGTTTGTTGATAAAAGACTCTTACTGATGTTCTCTTCACCGTATCTATCAGAGCATTGCTAGAGTCATCTTCTTCAATAGCTTTTCTTGCTTGCTCTTCATTGCCCACACCAACTAACAGCTTTGCGATTTCTCCTCTGGCACTATTAGATAAGTTTTCAATATTGGCTACTGGAGAAACAGCTCTTGCTTGTGAGAGCATTTCCGTTCTGCTACTTTCCATCAAAGAGTTTGCTAGTGCTCCCCAATCTACAATGCTTGCAACATGATTTCTTGCATAATCTAGAGACTCTACTCTTGACATCTCTGTAGGGTCTATAGCCACTTCAACATGTCTTGAATCTCCTTCAAGTTTCAACATACCGATTTTTTGATTGCTATAAACTTGTCCTAAATTGCCTGATACACCAAACGATTGAGCAAAGGAAATATCATCTGTTGCTGTTACATTCTTTACCTGACCTAAACCATTCTTGCTAGATACTTGCCCAATATAAACTGCCATTTAAACATCTCCTTTCACATAAAAAAACGGGAACTGACATACGTCAGAACCCGTTTTCCTTTAAATACTTCTTAATAACACTTATAAAGGCGGAATGATACAACACTTCTGTGTCTCCCCATCATTCCAACGGGTTACACTCATTATAACACACCTCTAAAAAAAGAAGCAATATATTACTAGAATATATATGTTTAGTCTTTATTAAATTAGTTATTATTAAAAACCCGTTTAATATAAAAGAGTTTTTAAACTTCTTGTTCCTTGTCATAGTACCAAATATAAGACCACCTATCATCAACCCAATGATTTTTCTTTATTAGCTTCCAATCAGAATCATACATGATATATTGATAATTTAAGCCTTCTTTTGATTGCCATATATTTACTGTCCATATAATATCTTGTTTCTTCGTCAGCTCCAACACTTTATTTTCAAAACTCTTTAAAGGATTAATGTTTAACCATCCATCAAAGTCTATCAACAATCCTTTATGATTTTCTATACCTGTGATTTGAGCACTAATTAAATGTGTTCTGTGGGGGATATTTGTTTGCAAACTACCCTCTATTGTACTAAAAGTATTCTCTCCTTTATTAAAATCTGCGACAATATAACTAGCTTGTCCTTTTCTACTACTGGAAGTTCTACTACTTTTAGCCTTTGGGATATATCCAATATCTCCTAGATTGCGCTCATACCATTTCTCTTCAAACTTATCAACGGTGTCAATTCCAGATGCTATTAAATCCATCATATCTCTATTATATGAAAAACCATATCCTTTTTTTACATACGTGATAGCAGAATGCCACTTATTGGTGTGTTGCCATACTACAGCACCCTTTTTTACATTGCCTATTGCCTTCTGAGCTCCCAAAAAAGTGTTTATAGGAAAGCTTTTCACTTCATGCACAGGAACAGCTCCTTTTTTTACTCTCTCTAATTGCCCAACAAATTTATAGATAGCTAATTCTTTACAAATTTTATCCCCATTCTCTTTCACAGTCAGCCATTCCTTTGTAATAAGATAATAAAATAAAAAAGAAGGCTACGAATAGCCTTCCCTTCAATGGTCGTTATTCTACAGTTCCAGCTCCGTAATGACTTGAAGTAATCCCTTTAGCTAATAAATCATCTGCATATGCATCAATCCAAGCCTTAGCTTCTTCTTCTGTTCCGAATAATTTAGAACCATATGCAATGTCATGACTAGAATCATTTTCACCAGTATACCAAACTGTCCATTTCTTTTCTGGCTGTGGGTCTGGTGTTGGCTCTGGGTCTGGATTTGGTTGTGGGTCTGGCGTTGGTTCAGGTGTTGGAGCAGGGTCTGGATTTGGTTGTGGGTCTGGTGTTGGCGTTGGTTGTGGATTCGGTGTTACATTACCACTACCATTTCCGTTGTCCCCTCCGTTATCACTTGGTGTAGAAGGTGTATTGTTTCCTGAATTATCTTGCTCATTAACACTGTTTCCGTTGCCAGTATTCTCTGTATTTGAAACTTGAGTTCCAGAATTAGCTTGGTTACTTCCCCCTACAGGTTTGGTAGCATCATTCTTATCTTCTGGCTTGATAACACTTTGGCTCACAACGTTACCGCTGTTATCTTGAACTGAAACTACATCTCCATTAAAGACCAACTTATTACCTGCAAAAATTAAATCAACATTTGAAATACTGTTCCAACTAGCCAATTTTTCTACTGAAATATTTGTTGCTTGGCTAATTGCACTTAGCGTATCTCCCCACACAATTGTATATTCATTTCCTGTGATATCATTTTTAATTTGTTCAACACTTCTAGGTGCCCATTCCTCAGCTTTTGCTACTTGCTCTGATGCAAACACCCCACCTAATAATACTGCTGAAAAAACCATCCCTTTTAATAATAACTTTTTACTCATATTCATTTTTCCTCGCTTTCAATTTTTTTGTATTCTTTGTCTACTAAGGTTTCAATAACCATTTTCTGAGTTACTTTGATTCCTGATATAGACTGTTGACTTGCCCATTTTTTTTGAATCTCGCGAATTTTTTCCCTAGTTTCTGGAGTTACTACTATAGCTGTACCTGAACTCTTTTTTTCTGGCATTTGCCTCCTTCTCCCTTGCTATGACTTCTTTATGGTCTAATAATAACAGCATTCGAATTCTTTGTCAATTGATTTTTAATTCTTTTTCAATTATTTTCAAATTCAAATAAAAGCGTTGTAGAATTGAATTGTAATTTGTTTTACCCTATAATAGTATTGACTAAAATTATATATACACCGATGGGAGCTATTTATGAAAAAGAAGATTACTTTTACTTTATGTTTGTTCTTCGCCTTTATTTTTTTACTTCTTTTAATTTATCCAGAAAGAAATCAAAAAACTAATAACGATACAAATATATCAACTAACAGCTTAATTGATTCAAAAAAACTACCTTCTGAAAAAGAAATTAAAAAATTGTACGGTAATGAATTATCCATATTAGGAGAATACCAAATAGTTACAGTTTTTTTTGCAGATAAGAATATTGCTATATTAGAAAATAATTCTAAAAATACTATTGAATTAAATTTGACAGTGGCTAGCAAAGACAAACTTTCTTTTAATTTAAAAAAAGTGAAACCTGATAAAGATTTTAAAATAGGCGATAAATTATATCTGGCAAAAAAAGGGAATCAATACTATCTGTATGCTCCTTAATAATTCTGCGAAAAAGCTTGCACCACGTTTTGTGGTGCTTTTTTATATTCCCACGCTTCTTTGAGCTCACCTCTCACAATAAATCTTTTTTCTCCACTCATGTCATAACAAGTTATTAATGTTATCAGTTTTTTCCCAACCTCATCATCCATGAGGTCACCTCTTGTTGGTAGAACCACGAGTTTTTCTTTTATTTCATACCGATAAATATTAGTTTTGTCTGTTAAATAAATATTCTGTCCTTCAACTGAATTTAATAAAGGTGTAAAAAGTAAATTAGGGTTCTCAAGTTTGTGGGAAGCCAAGACATAGTTCCCTTCGCCCATTTTTTGGTCAGGTTTCACTGTTCCTGCTCCATATAACAAATTAGAATTAGCAAGTCCTTTAAAAATAGTTACATAGACACCTACCGAGGGCACAGATACAAAACCTACTATGCTATTATCATATTCACTTGTATTCATTACAGATTCCAACAATGAAGCATCACTGACAGCTACAACTTTATCAATATCATAAACAGCTTTTTTTTCTTCATTTTTCTTTATTTCATTAGGACTTATTGAAGTTATCGATTTAGTATACATTTCTACTTTATTGTTTATAAATGCATATTTAATTTGGTTGTTAAAGATAAGTATCAGGAAAAAAAATGCTCCTAAAATCATCAATAAATCAACAATCTTTTTCTTAAGAGACCTTTTTTTCCTGTATAGTTTCATTTTTTCACCCCATTAAATTTATAATCTACAAAGATTTATCTTGTATCTTAACTGTTACAAGATAGGTCTCTATTGATACCTTCAAATATTTTGCAATATTATTTTTGGTATAAGGCATCTGTTTACTTACTACATAACTAATATGTTCTTTTACTCCATTGAAACCTCTTAATGATTTTAGTTCATCATATAAAGGATACACATTGGCCTGTAACCCTATAATCAGCTCTGTATCCTGAGTATCTTTAAAACTCAATAAAAAGTTCTCCAACAACAATGTTGTATATTTACTCTGCATACCTGCAAAGTATAATCGTTGTTTTTCTTGTTCTTTGTCCTCTATTGCCTGTAAATACTTTAAGTCCTGCTCTTCTTCTTTATAAAGAGAATTCTTAGCCATTTTCTTCTTAGTAATGTGGAATTTGAGAGAATCAACCGTTCGTCCTTTTTTTATTTTTTCATATGTCACGTTAAAATGAGTAAACTCATTAATTTCTTCCATTGCTTTATTCAAAACTCTTTCCGCAAAATGAGACATTTTTTTATATTCATTTGTTGTATCAGTTATTTCTCGCAATTCAATCATCGTAATAACTGGATTCTGATACTCTTCCATTTGCTTTTGTGTGCGTGTTCCTTTGTATTGATAATGTTCAAACTGATTGTAGTGCATACACAACCATTTATATAGAATAATACTATACTTACTATTCAATCCCATGATGTCACTAATCGCATACTGAGTAAAATTTGTTTTCATATCAATTAAGTAAGGCATAACATGACGATTAAATTCAATTAAAACATTATCATTGTAATCATTCCACTTTATATAAGGTATCGGAACTATGCTTTCAAATTCAAATCCTTTACCTTTCTTTTCTCTGACTTGAAAGTATGCTTGTTTCTGCATTCTTTCTACAGCTTCTTTAAACCTATTATGCTTATTTGTATCAGAGACATCAAAAAAATTAAATAATACTTCTTTAGAGAGATACACTGTATTATCTTTAGGAGGATTCTCTGTATCAATACAAGAAACTGCTAACTCAAATATCTTCAAGGGAACCTTGTCCATCTTCGCAACACTAGTAATTAAATCATTATGCTCTACAACTTTTCTTTTTTTTAAGTCATCCATATGGTAAACTCTCGTTTCATCAGGTATAATTGACATATAAATTGCTCCTTTGTGAGTAATATTTGTTTGCAGAAAGAAAATCTTTTAACAGGGGATTTCTTTCTGCTTTATTTTAACACTATAAGGACACATGTCAACATATTTTGTGTCCTTATACATAGTTTTTTGTGTCCTTATACATAGTTTTTTGTGTCTTCGTACATAGTTTTTTGTGTCCCTATATATGCTGAAAACACTGATAAACCAATATTTTTTTCGGTCGCAAAAGTATCAAAAGAACAAAATATATAAGATAAATATAATATAGTGTTCCTTTCTATTCCCCTCAATTAAAATTTTAAAATACTATCAACTACAACTACCAGTTTATGTTAGTAGTCATAGTTGATGTCTACTATTTAATTTCTTTTTTAGAGTTACGCTCTCTTAGATAAAAAGCTACTGATAATCCCACCATACCTACAATTCCAATAAGAGACAATTTAGTTAATTCTTCACCAGTCATTGGCAATACTTTTTCCTCTGTAGGAACCTTAGCAGTCAGAGTTTGTTTTTCGTTTTCTAAATCAAAATGTTTAGCATATTCCTCTTTGTGCTCTTTGTCTTTATAAGCAATGTGAGTCGCTACTAACTTCTCGCCATTTTTTAATGTGTTTGCTTTGTAATTAAACTTAACATCAAACTTATCTTCTTTTGTTTTAGAGGTATGCGCAGATTCGATTTCGCCTACAACTTCATTAACAATTTTTCCATCTTTATCTGTTACCAATTTCCCGTTTTCATCAACAGTAACTTTATGGAACTGTGTAACATAGAATACTTCTTTACCAATATCAGATTCTGGAATTGTTTGAGTTACATGGTCTATTAACTCTTGGTCTTTAGTAGGGTCAAATTCTTTTCCATCTTCTTTGGTCACAAATAAGGTTTCAATCGCAGGCTTTTCTTGTTCAGGTACTTTAGCAACTAAAGTTTGCTTTTCGTTTTCTAAATCAAAATGTTTAGCATATTCCTCTTTGTGCTCTTTGTCTTTGTAAACAATATGAGTCGCTACTAATCGCTCGTTGTCCTTCAAAGTATTAGCTTTATAATCAAATTCAACATCAAAATCAAATTTTTTATCGCTTGCTTTCTGAGTAGATTCGATTTCACCTACAACTTCATTAACAATTTTTCCATCTTTATCTGTTACCAATTTCCCATTTTCATCGACAGTAACTTTATGGAATTGTGTAACATAAAATAACTCTTGCCCAACATCAGATTGGTCAACTGTGTTTGTAACTTTATCTATCAACTTTTGGTCTTTGGTAGGGTCAAATTCTTTTTCCCCATCAGTAGTTACAAATAAGGTTTCAATTGTAGGCTTTTCTTGTTCAGGTGCTTTAGCAACTAAAGTTTGCTTTTCGTTTTCTAAATCAAAATGTTTAGCATATTCTTCTGTATGCTCTTTATCTTTGTAAACAATATGAGTCGCTACTAATCGTTCGTTGTTCTTCAAAGTATTAGCTTTATAATCAAATTCAACATCAAAATCAAATTTTTTATCGCTTGCTTTCTGAGTAGATTCGATTTCACCTACAACTTCATTAACAATTTTTCCATCTTTATCTGTTACCAATTTCCCGTTTTCATCGACAGTAACTTTATGGAATTGTGTAACATAAAATAATTCTTGCCCAACATCAGTTTTATCAACCGTGTTTGTAACTTTATCTATCAACTTTTGGTCTTTGGTAGGGTCAAATTCTTTTTCCCCATCAGTAGTTACAAATAAAGTTTCAATTGTAGGTTTTTCAGGTTCTTGCACACTATCATCGTATAAGAATAATTTACTTAAATTAACAACATTTGAGCCATCATTAATTTTAGACTCGGGAACAGTTAATGTTTTAATAGGATTTTTTTTGTCCTTCTTCGGTGATTGTAAACTTATATTCTTTATTTGTAGAGTCAAAAGAAGAGTTAATAATCAATGGTTCTATTAGTTTAAAACCTTCTGGTGCTTCTACTTCTTCTAACTTGTAATCTCCATAAGGATTATCAGTGAAATTCCAATATCCGTCATAGCCTAACTCATTAGTTTCAGTTATTGATTCAACTTTTTCCCCTTTAGTAGGGTCTAATGGAGTTAAAGTGAACTTAATACCATTGTATCCACTCTGTGCTGAGCCATTTTTAGAAGTAACATATTTAAATCCATCAAGTGTAAATTTAATAACATTCTCTTTAGATGCTACATCAGATGTTACTACTTGCGTATTTTGGTCTTTATATGTTAACGATACGTTATGTTTACTTTTATCAATCTGATATCCTTCTGGAGCTTTTGTTTCTAACCAATAAAAGTTGCCTAAAGCTAAATGCTTGACTCCTGCTTGTAAACTTTGAGAATTAATTCTAATTGTTACATTCTCTTCATTGGCTTTATCACCTACTGTTAATACAGGTTTGAAGTCATCTGACCATTTCACAGGTTGGTCTGCCTTTTCTCCGTCAGAATAGTAAAGCGTATATTCTGCGCCTTCAAAAGTGGCTCTACCTTGTGTTTCTTTTCCTGTTTCCGCATCTTCTTTAGTTAATGTTGTTGCTCCCGTTACTTCTTGGTTAGTTCCTTTTGTTCCTTCTACTACTACAGCAGTTGTTTGATTGGCATATTTAATTTTTACCTCAACAGGTTTAAATGTGTTAGCAAAACCTTGTGAAGCTTGTTTTTCGGTAACCCAATAAGTACCTATGTCCAAGTCTTTTGATGTTTCTGCATGACCTTTTTCGTCGGTTGTAATGGTTTTTACAACCTCCCCGTCAACACTGTTTTTATGAACTTCGAATACATTACCTTTCAATGTGTAATTACTGTTCCATAAGCTATTTCCTGTTTCTACACCTGTTTTTTCTACAATAATTTGCCCTTTGGCTTTTGTGTTTCTTTTAGTTAAAGTAATTGTTTCACCAACTTTAACTACTCCTTCAACTGTATCGGAACCACCAGTAGCAGATTCTAATACATACGGAGATGGAACAAACGTTTCAGTAGCTTTTACTTTAACTCCTGCTTTAATGTCTTTAAAAGTGTAAGAACCATCTTTTCCAGTTTCAATATCTTGTTCTTTAGGAGCCCCCTCCCCACTAAACTCTACATGAAATTTAGTATTGGGAACCGTATCTCCAGAGTCTTTATCTACTTTAACGATTTTGACGTCTCCAGTTGTGTCAATGTCAAATTTTAGTAGATAGTTGTTTGGGTCATTGATTTTTCCTGATGCAACAGTTTGATTACCTTCTTTTTCGTATACATATGGAGTACCTTCTGCAAAAGATTTCTTAAATGTCAAAGTACCACTATTTTTAGATAGGTCATTAGGAGTAATTACTAGTTGGTCTTTTTGGATATCTACTTTTACATTTGCTGTGTTTCCTACAAGGACATCAAATGAGGTTAGGTCAATACCAGAAGTAGTATTTTTAACTATAGTGGATTCTCCATATTTCAGTTTAACAGTAGTTTGATTAAAACTAGGTTTAAGGTCATATGCTGTAATAGCATCCTCTAATTTTTTTTGTTTAGAAGCTAAGACACTATCAGAAATACTTGAATCGTGTGTAATAGTTGTTTTGTTGCTTCCCTCTAGATTGTTCCAATATACAGTTTGAGCTACTTTATAGTTTTCTAGAGAATCTCCTCCAAGTGCAGTTTTCCAAAGCGCAGATGCCAATTTAGAACGTCTTGGTATGTGTCCGCTGTCGGGTTTGCCAACGTATCCCTGAGTTACTTCTGTAGGAATGGCGACACCCGGTTGAAGACAAAATACATCTTCTCCATTAGCTCTCAGTCTAGCTAGTTGGGTTGTAAATGGTTGTCCATTTTTAGTACCAGAGGCGTTGGATAAATCCGCCATA
>JACCHO010000015.1:0-24472 GCA_025170145.1 Pyemotes zhonghuajia | reverse complement strand
CCATTAAATTATATTTTTAAATTATGAAAACAAAAATCATATATTAAAGTTAATAAAGAAATTGATAGTTTAGTAAATATTATTTGTCCAATTCACTATAATACTAATCCTCATTGAGACCAAACAGCACAGAATTTTATTAAAGGAATTATCTATGCTCTTTTAGAAGATTATGATATGAATAAAAATATAAACGAAAATAACTTTAATTTTTCAAGTATTAATAAGATTTTGTTTTTACCACTAGAAGAATTAAAATCATATATTTTTGATAGAAATATTAAAAGCAAAGCTAAGAAATATTTTGCTAATCTAAATACTACAAGTCAAGAAAATAAAGAAGTTGATAGTTTAATGTCAACAACTAAAACAGTTTTAAATAAATTTGAAAATTTAGAAATCATACTATCCAATAATAATTTTGATTTTCAAGAATTTATTGATAAACCAACTGCTTTATTTTTAATTTTATCTGACCATAGTAATGAATATCACTTTTTAGCAAATCTATTTATTGCACAATTATATAAATTTTTAATTGGCAAAGCTGATAATTCAGATCTTAAAACACTAAAAAGACCAACGCTTTTTTTATTAGATGAATTTGCTAATTTACCTACTATTAAAGATATAGATAATTGAATAACGGCTGCAAGAAGTAGAAATATTTGATTTATGTTAGTCATTCAAGATTTTGAACAACTTAAAAATAAATATAAAAATTATCGTACACTTATTGCTAATTGCAACTTAAAATATTTTTTACATACTAATGATTATCAAAACGCAAAAATATTAGCTGAAGAATACGGGACAATTAAAGTCAATGAAACTAGTATGACTAAAAGTGAAAAACATACTTCAACTACAACATATCAAAAACAAGTACCATTAATTACAGCTGAAACTCTTATTAAACTACCAATAAATACACAAATTATTAAATACAATCGTCTTAATGTAGCCAAACTTGAAACATTACCAATTTGAAAAATAAAGAATTATAGTGAAGGAAAAACTACTGTTATTAATGAAATTGAAAATAAAAATATTGTAACGATTAATATTAATAATGAAATTAAAACTATAAAAGATAAGATTAATTGATTATTAAAACAAGATTTAAATCATGAAATTAAAAATATAATTAAACAAATTAAAAATGAAAAAGATTTACAGAATTATATATTAAAAATCAAAGAAAATTTAAGTTTAAAACTTGTATTAAAAATCAAGAAAAATAATATTATTTAAATAAAACAAAGGAGGTAATTTATGAATGTAGAAATAATTGGTTGATTAGCAGTTGTCGTAAATAGTTTTATTTTTTTACCCCAAATTATAAAAATAATTAAAACAAAAAGAGTACGTGATTTATCATTTTTCATGTTATTAATTCAATTTTTATCTTGTTTTTTATGAATAACTTATGGAATATTTATAAAAAATTGAGAAGTTGTAAGTTTAGATTCAATAATCTTAATATCTACAATTATTATTTTAGGATTTAAATTAAATATTCATTATAAAGAACCATAAAAATAGACCACCATAACTATGGTGGTCTATTTACATTAAAAACTTTTCTTTTTAACAAACCGTTCTTTTTTAAATAATTTCCAAAATAAACTTCATCTAGAACTTAAATTTTTTACAAATGTTTTCATAAAAAATCAACTCCTTAAAATAAATTATCTTGATTTTTAATTAAGAATTTCTTCCCAAAAGTATTTCCATTGGGAAATTAAATTAAGAATTGTTTTTTTCATAATAAAACCTCCTTTAAAAATAATTTTGATTAAAATATTCCTAATATAGGAATGATTATATTTTAATAAATTAAATGGTAGAAAATATTAAAAGTTATCAGAAATTATAACTTTTATATTAGGTGCCAGCCTAATAGAAGAAAAATGTATATATTATTTTAACTTACACTTATGTAAGTATTTATATCATATAATATTTTCTCCTTAATGTATATTCATTTTTTTAAAATAACTTTTAGTACCTACATACTTTAAAAAGTATGTAGGTACTTTATATAAAATTAATTTAATTATATTATATATAGTATTTAAAGTATAAAAAGTACATAAAGTATAAATTATATAAAATAAATAATTTATAATATTTAATGAGAAAAAAATAAATTATTATATAATAATTATTAGGAATACTTTTTAAAGTATGTAGGTACTTTATATAAAATTAATTTAATTATATTATATATAGTATTTAAAGTATAAAAAGTACATAAAGTATAAATTATATAAAATAAAAAGGGAGAAAGATAAAATGCCAAATATTTCTAAAAAAAATGAAGCAAAAATTATTAACACAAAAGGAGTTAAAGAATTAATTGCTAATTCTGCTTCTTTCAATAAAACATCTAACTTTAAAAAAATAAAAAATGAAGAATTTATGCCAAGAATGAAATGTAATTCTATATTAGTTAAAAAATTTAGAGAAGAAGCACAAAATAAAAAATGATTATTAACAACTTTAATGAATGAAATTTTAGAAGAAAGATATGGAATTATTATTAATGAAAGTGAGAGTGAATAGTATGAAAATGATTTCATTTGCAGTAAAAAAAGGTGGAGTTGGCAAAACTACTCTTTGTAAAAATATAGCTTATAAACTTGCCTTAGAAAATAAAAAAGTGTTACTTATTGATCTAGACCCACAAGCTACACTTACTTTAAATTTTAGCAAACCAGAATATAATAAAAATAAAACCTTAAAAACAATTTTAACAGAACCAACAATGATATTTTTAAATCAAATAGTGCAAAAAACAAAATATGAAAATATTAATATTATTGTTGGGGGAGAAAACTTAAATAAAACTTCATCTTTAATAAATCTTAACTATCCAAATGAAAAAGAACAACTTTTATTAGCAGAAGTTATTTATCAAAATAATAAAGAAATATTCGATAGTTATGATTATGTTTTAATTGATTATCCACCAACTATGCAAGAATTAGCATTAAATTTTTTAACACTTTCTGATTTAATTATAGTTCCTTTAACTGATGATGGTGGTTGTTATAAAGGATTATTAGATTTAAAAAATACTTTAAATATGGCTTGTCGTATCCTTAACAAGGATATACCACCAATTAAAATTTTGTTAAATAATGTTAAAAATAATGATGTAAGTGCTACTATTTTTAAATGATTACAAGATGATAGTTTAGAAAAACTATTATTAAAATCACAAATTAAACATTCTGACACTTTTGCAAAAAATACTGTTAAACTTGATACAATTTGAACTAATCCTACTTATTGACGTCAAAAACAAGCATATGAAGAACTTATTGCAGAAATTATATAAGTAAATAAAAACCCCAACAGCTATGGTTGGGAATTGGGGAGCTACTCTCCCTTGCACAGTATTACCTGTACTAATAAATTAATTATATAATCATTTTATAAAAATGTCAAATTTGAAAGTGGAAAATAGTATGCAACAAAAGTACTGATGAAAATTAAGAAAAGGTATGGGTATTCGTGTTAAAATAACTGATGATATTGATAAAGAAACTGGTAAGCAAAAGTATCGTCCAGCAATAGTAATTAAATCTTATCCAAGTCATGTAAAAGTGCAGTTAATGACTACAGAATCAAGTAATCATGATTATTTTAAAATTAAAATTGATAATCAAATTCAATATATAAGACCAATTTATTATAGAACTATTAAATTTAATGAAATTACTGATATTTGAAAAGATAAATTCAATAATATAATAAAATTAAGTACAAATAGCAAGTTATTTGAAAAAATTTTAGAAATGGAATGTAAAGAAATGTTTGAAATAATTTTGGATTTAAAAAAATATTTGAAATTGCAAGAAGAAAATGAACATCTTAAAAAACAAATTGAATTATTGAAAAATTTTAATTTAAAAAATCGTAATCACGGATAATTTTTATATTTTATTAAGTTAATTTGGAAATTGAAAATAATTAACAATATAAAAAACTAAAGAATATTATTTTATAATATATTGTGGAGGCAAAAAGTGAAAAAAACGCAAAATATAAGTGAAAATAATAATAAAAGAAAAGAAAATTTTACTTTTGTAGATCTTTTTTCTGGTATAGGTGGTTTTCATCAAGCGCTTGAATCTTTAGGTGGAAAATGTGTTGCGGCCTCAGAAATCAATTCAAGTTGTAATGAAACATATAAAAAAAACTTTCCTCAAACCCCAATACTTGGAGATATAAAAAAGGAATGAACAAAATTACCAAAATTTGATATTTTATGTGCTGGTTTTCCATGTCAACCATTTAGTAAAGCTGGTAAACAGAATGGATTTAAAGACAAAGAGCATGGAAAACTGTTTGATGTAATTATTGATATTTTAAAAAATCATAAAGAATGCAAATTTGTTATATTAGAAAACGTTCGTAATTTATCTGACAAATTAACAAATTGACAAATTATACAAGAAAAATTAAAACAATTAGATTTTTTTGTGACAAAAAAACCAGTTATTTTATCTCCATCTCAATTTAAAATTCCACAAATAAGAGAAAGAGTTTATATTCTTGGAATTAAAAAAAAATTAAGAAATCCAAAAAAACTATCAAACGGATTTATTCATTTAGAAGAATTAGGACTTACTAATATCCCATCAGCCTTGAAATCACTTAATAATGGAGATGCTTGAAATATATTAGAACCCAATCCAGATAAAAAGTATTTTTTACTAAAACCAGAAAATGAAATTTTAAATATTTGAGATGAATTTAGAAAAGGTACTAATTATGAACAAAGCAATGTTCCAATATGAATAGATTACTTTGGATACAAATTAAGCGATAGTGAATTTAATAGTAAAAAATTTTATCAAACTAAATATAAAACAAATAAAAAGATTAGTGAGTTACCGGAATGAAAAAAAAAATTTGCAATTAAAAATCGAAATTTTTATTTAAAACATAAAGAATTTATTGATAAATGAATTGAAAAATATAATATGCTTAATAAAAAATCTATTCATAAAAAATTTGAATGAAATTGTGGAAATGATTTTGAATCACTTAAAGATACAATTATTCAATTTAGACATTCTGGTATAAGAGCAAAAAGGCCGAATTATTTTCCTACACTTGTAGCATTAAATAACACTCCTATATTATGAGACAAAGAATTAAAAAATTTTAGATATATTACACCTAGAGAAGCCGCAAATCTACAAAGTTTTAAAAAAGAATATAAGTTTAGTGAAAATGATTCTAAAACTTATAAGCAGTTAGGAAATGCAGTAAATGTTTACATTATTCAAATACTTGCTTCAAAATTGATTAATTTTGCATTAGATAATTGGAAAGAAATGGAGATTAAATAACAATGTCACAAAAAATATATATGAGACCAACTTCTGTTATTTATGCTAATTTTAAAAATTTACGATATGAACCTTGAACTGCTATTGCTGAATTTGTTGATAATTCTACACAAAGTTTTTTTGATCATAAAAAAGAACTAAAAAAAATAAATAATTTTAAAAAATTAGTTGTTGAAATTATTTATAAACAAACAGAAGATAACAAAGACATTTTAATTATCAAGGACAACGCATATGGCATGGAATTTGTTGATTTTGAGAGAGCAATTAGAATTGATAAACCACCCTTAAAAACAAAAGGAAGAAATGAATTTGGTATGGGTCTTAAAACAGCAGCTTGTTGATTTGGAACTTATTGAACTATTGTTTCAACACAATTAGGATCAGAATATAAATATTCTGCTAGTGTTAATGTTAAACAAATTGCAGAAAATCAAGAAGATTATATTGATTATGATATTGATTATGCAAAATCAAATGAACATTTTACTATTATAACAATTACCAATTTAAATAAAAAAATTTTTGGAGGTAGAACAACTTGAAAAATTAAATCATTACTTTCTAGTATATACCGAGAAGATATAAGAAGTGGTGAAGTCAGCATAATTTATAATGGAACAGAACTTTCTTTTGATGAAGTAGAAATATTTAAAGAAATTCAATCAGATGGTACATTAAAAGAATGAAAATTAGATGTTGATTTTGCAATTGAACATGGGTCAAAAACACTTCCTGTTAAAGGGTTCATTGCAATTAGACAAAAAGGTAGTGTTCAAGATGCTGGATTTGCTTTATTAAGAAGAAATCGCGTCATTATTGGCGGTATAGAACAAAATTATCGACCGAAAGAATTATTTGGTGATGGAAATAGTTATACATTTCAAAGAATTTTTGGTGAACTACATATGGATAATTGAGATGTTACTCAAGCAAAAGACAATTTTGATTGACATAATGGCGGACTTGAAGAAAAATTTATAGAAAAACTTCATGAAATTATGAAAGAATTAAAAAATAAAGCAGAAAAAATTAGAGTAAGACAAACAATAGAATCAAAAGATATAATTATGCAAGCTATAAATGAACTTGAAAATGTTGGAGTAATCGAAAATACTCAGATCACTTTTTCAAAAGAGGAAATTTTTTTGTCACATGAAAATAATCAAGAACAAGAATTATCTTCCGTTGATGAAGAAATTGATGATACATCTGTAATAATCAAAGGTTCTAAATATTCAAAAATTAGTACTAATAGAAAGGGAACACATTATAATTTATTTCTTGATTTTGATAATCATTCTAAACAATGAGTAATAATAAAAAATGATAATGGTGATTATTATATAACTCTTAATATGAAACACCCATTTTTTAAACCTTTAATAAATGATTCCAAATTTATCAAAATAATGACAAAGTTTGTTTTAAGTATGGCTATAGCTGAAATTGAAAGTATTTTGGTATCAACTGATGGAAAAATTGAACCATCATACATACGAATGACAATGAATGACTTACTTGAAGAAAGTTTAAAAATTAAGGAGGATGAATAATTGTCATGAAAATTTTTAATATTATGCCTGACAAAAAATATAATCCCACTTGAGTAATTAGAACTGATGGTTTTTTTATATCAAAAATTATAGAAGAAATGAAAAATAATAAATATTCCAAAGAATCTATAAATATAATAATTCAAAATGGAGTAAAAATTCTTTCACAATTTCCTAATCCAATGAAAAATGAAAAATATGAAAAGACAGGTATAATTATAGGAAAAGTTCAAAGTGGTAAAACATCAAATTTTATTACAATGATGGGTTTGGCATTTGATAATAATTTTCAAATATGCATTGTACTCGGTGGTAATAAAACAAATTTATTAAAACAAAATGTTGAAAGAATTAATAACTATTTTAAATTTGTTGAGCCTTTACAACTAGTGATTTTAAATACAGAAACACATAAAGATTCACTAAATTATAATACAATAACAGAATTTATTGAAGAAAAAAGAAAAATTGTAATAATAGGTTTAAAACATCAAAAACATATTAATCAAATTTCTAATATTTTTGTTACTGAAAAACTTTCTAGAATTCCTACAATAATTGTTGATGATGAAGGTGATCAAGCAACTCTTAACACTAAAAGTTCAAAAAAAAATATGAGTATGATATATAAATCAGTTTTAAATTTAAAATCAAAAATAACAAGTCATTGTTTCATTTCAATTACAGCTACTCCACAAGCAAACATTTTAATTGATTCATTAGACGCATTATCTCCCGATTTCGGTTATTTAATATATCCTGGTGAAGGATACTGTGGATTAACTACTTTTCATGGTGAAGACCAAAATAAATATATTAAAGTAATTCCAGAAAATGAAATTGGACTACTAGATAATATAGGGGTTCCAAAAAGTTCTTATGAAGCTCTTGCTGATTTTTTTGTTTCTAATGGAATAAGAAAATATCGTGGAGATTTTGGAAATCATGCATTATTATTTCATCCAAGTCAACGTAAAGTTGATCATGTAAGTGTTGTAAATAAATTACAAAAAATATTAGAAGATTGAAAAAATAAAGTAAAATACAAAGAAGATATTGCATATAAAAGCATTAAAAAATACCTCCTTAATTCATATAATAATTATATTAAAGATGGTGTGAGAGTACCAAGTTTTGATGATTTAGAAAAATTTATTATTGACTCAGTAACACGTTGTTCTAAGGTCTATTTATGTAACAGTGATACTGATGCAAGTGTAAATTCAAAATTTTATAAAACTAATATTTTTGTTGGTGGTAATATGGTTGAACGTGGATTAACAATAAAAGGTTTAGCAATAACATATATAATTCGTAGAGCAAAAAACATAAGTAATATTGATAATACTGAACAAAGAGCACGATGATTTGGATATAAAAAAGAATATTTAGATATTTGCAGAGTTTTTACAACAAAACAAATAAAAGATGATTTTCATTTTATATATGAACATGAAGAAGCATTGTGAGATACTATTCAAAAAGCACAAAATCAATCAACGCCATTTAAAGAAATAGGAAGAGTATTTAAAAATAACAGTAAAGTTTTAAGATTAACAAGAACTAATGTCGCTAAAACAAAGAGGCTTGATTTTGATCAATTTAAAAGTCAAAATAAAATTATACTAGATAAGAATGTAGCTATTGAAAACAATATTCTTTTAGAAAAAATAAAAGATAATCACAAAAATGATTTACGTAAAATACAGTATAACAAAAATCAAAATCATTTACTTTTGCCAGATTTAAGATTTAGTTATTTAAAGAAAGAATTATTTGATAAATATAAATTTCCAATTGATGGAAATTTATCGAAATCTTTTTTCAATGCATTACAAAGTGGATTTCAACATTTTAAAATTGATCCAAAAACTGACATAATGTGAGTTAGATATCAAACAAAAGAGGAACGTGATATTAATTTAAACGGATGAATTGAATCTACTTTAATGCAAGGTCAAAGCCCTAATGCTAACAGCGCAAATTATTATATCGGAGATAGAAAATTACCTGATAATAGAGCTGATAGAATTCATGTACAAGTTCATTTAGTAAAACCTAATAAACTCATTGATATTAAATACTACTCACCATGTTTTGTAATTTATTTACCAATATCAATAACTTCACAATTAGGTAATCTAATTACTAGAGAGGAAAATAATTATGGAAATTAACGAACTATTTAATGAACTTAAAAAAATGAAAGAAGCACCAGTAAATTCATTTAATGTAATTAAATACAATCAATGTTATTATGGAGTAGATAAAGATAAAAATATTGTTTTTCTTAGCAATAGTTTAAATCATAATGAACGCTCTCTAGCTCAAGAAACTAATCAATTATATTTAGGTCAAAACATTTCTTGTTTGATAAACATTAATGAAAAAAATAATAGAGATGTATTTGATATTATTATATGTTTTGATAAAGATCCAAAACATATAATAACTTTTTTACATTTAACTAATGTTTATGTTAAATCATCAAAGCCAACAATTAATATAAATACTTTTTTTGATTCATTAAAGATTCTTTTCGCAAGCAAAAAACAATTGTCAATCTTTGAACTTCAAGGATTATATGGAGAATTATATTTCATTGATTATATGAATTCAATGGGAATAGATATTGGTCAATTTTGACAATCTCAAGAAAAAATGAAATTTGATTTTTCAATAGATGAAACTAAAAAAATCGAAGTCAAAACTACAACAAATGACACAAGAAAACATAAATTTAGACATGAACAATTAGTATCAGATATTTATGAAACTTGAATAGTTTCACTATTATTAAGAAAAGATGATCAAGGATTATCATTATTTGATTTATCAGAAAAAGTTAAAAAGAAAAATCCACAAAATATTCAATTGCATACTAATATAATAAAATTATTGAATAACTATAGTGAAGAACAACTAAAATCAATTAAATTTAATAATAATTACACAAAAAAAAATATTGGATTTTACAATACTATATATATTCCTAAATTTAAAGATAAACAACCTATAGGAGTAACTAATACAGAATATGAATCAAATTTAACATTGATTGAATCACGTTCAATATTAGAATTAATAAATTGATTAAAAATCAATAATAAAAATAGTAATCTATAATAAATATTAACATTTTTAGATTAAAAATCTGTTGCAGTTTGTAGAAATTGATATAATAGACTTCTTGCATAATTAAAATAATATTTAACACTTTTAGTATTTAAATTAAATATAAAATTTTTATTCAAGCAATTGTTTAGATTTTTTATTACCTGAGTTTTAAATATATTTAAAATCAATTTTAAGACATCAAATTTGGTGATATACAAATAATTTAAAATTTATATGGGGGGGTTTAGTATTCAAAAAATAAACAAGCCCAATTGGGTTTTTTTAAATGAATTTAAGATATAAATAACTAATTAAGACTTTTCCGATGATGTTTTTATTTATTTCGTTCCATTACTCTATCAACAAATTTTTCAATTTCATTAGTTTGTTCTAAATTCAAACCCAATTTTATCAATTCTTGTTTGGCATTTTCATATTCAATATTTTTGTTAACTGATTTAAAAACTATCATATCTCTCATTAATTCTTTGATTTTTTTATCATTCAACATTCAACCCTGTTGATAAGTAAGTCATTTTTGTTTTGTTTTTTCAATTTCTAAATGATTTTTAATCATTTTCAAATTTGTAGAATTACGAAAATGTGAAAGTGATTTATAATTATAATTTGTAATTTTTTTAGAAATTCCTCTCACTAAATCTTTATCTCAATGTTTTTGATTATGTTTTCAAATTGAAGTTTGTAATATATCATAACGATTACGACTAAAAGGACTAGTAGATAACTTAAAAACTTCTCTACCTTTTCGCTTATCAAAACTTAGATCAACAGTTGCTAAAAAAACATGAATATGAGGGGTTTTTTCATCAACATGCAAACTTGCACCTAAATAATTACTATCATTTCCATAAGTATCTTTTAACTCTTGCTTAATTCAATCAATTTGACTTTCACCTCAAGCTTGTAATTTTTGTGAATTTAAAATATCTTTAATTCCTCATTTATATTTATCAACTGTTTCGTTTTCTTTGTTATAAATTAATTCTTCATGATAATTTACAAATTTTTGTTGTTCTCATCAAATGGGAGAAATATTTACTAAAATTTCTTGCATAAGATATTTATTTGTTGAATAACTTTCTCATGTTTGTTTTCTTGTATTTCGTGTTTTTAACATTGTTTTTTCAAATTCTTTTTTAACAATGTCAATTTTATTTAAAAGTAAGTCTTTCATAAAAATTGACTTTTCAGTTTTTTCACTAGTAAATAATTTATCTTCAATTCAATAAAAATTATTTTTAGTTTGCGATTGAAAAACATTATCTTTTTTATCAACCACTTCTCTAAAAGCATGCTTTATTAAATTTATACTTTTCACTTGTCCCTTAATTTTATTTACTAAAATTGAAGCTTTATTTCCATACATTGTTATCACCAATACCTTTCACATTTACAATTATAAATCATTTCAAAATGATTGCACAAATTTTGTGCAATCACGTAACTGTGTTATACTTTTGGAAACTTTAATTTTTTATAAAAAATTAAAGTTTCCAAAAAAAACTAAAAAAAATTGCCCAAACTTGTTTTTTTAAAAATAATCCATATCAGTAAAGGTTAGAATTAAGAATTAAATTTCATCAATATTTTAATTTAAAAATGCATTTTGTATATTATAAATAGTTGAAAAGAACATCTTTTTTTATCAATCTTAGATTTTTTAATTATTTTTTTCTATCTATTATATATTATTAATATTTATTATATATTATAGGATATCAATTTATCTATACTCATTATATTAAAAATGATATGAATTCTAACCTTTACTGATATGAATTCTAACCTTTACTGATATGAATTCTAACCTTTACTGATATGAATTCTAACCTTTACTGATATGAATTCTAACCTTTACTGATATATTATGATATAATAATTTTGTGTTTTAAAAAAGTTTATAAGGGGTTAAATTATGGCAAAAGATTTATTAGTTAACAAGAAAGAAAATAAATTTATTAAAAAATCAAATGTGATTGTTCGTGCAGTTACTAATCAAAGTGCTGGAATTATGACACAAAGATTATTTAATTTTTTAATAAAAACTGTTCAAGAACAAAATTCAAATAATATTAAAGATAATAAAAATAAAATAAATTTTTTTGCTATTGATTTTTGTAAATATTTTAATATTAATCAAAATGCTTTATATAATCCTTTAATTTATAAAGGAAAACAAACAACAGTTTTAAAAAAAGAAATTGATGAATTAACAAGTTTGAAATTTGAGTTTTTAGATGAAACAAATAATAAATATGATTTAATTAATTTATTTAATTCTGGTGGTTATCATAATGGAATAATATATGTTGAACCTAACACCAATCTGTTTAAAAAACATTGTATTGATTTAAAAAGAGATTATATAAATATTTTTTTACCTTATACAAAAGAAGTTACTACTAAATATTCAATGCGTTTATATGAGTATTTACGTAGTTATTTATATATGAATGCAAAAACCAAAAGAATACCAATTTATAATCATGAATGAGATTTTGAAAAACTTAGTAAAATTTTAAATTTAAATTTGAATAGTAGTTATTTTAAAAATATTAGTATGTTAAAAAATAAAATTTTAGAACCAGTTAAAAAAGATTTATTAAAAACAGATATTATTTTTACTTATGAATTGCAAAAAGTTGGTAGAAAATATAGTAAAATTATTTTAAATACGCATTTGGATTTAGAAAAATATAATTCTCAAAATCCTTCACTTGAAAAAGTACCAAGTAAAAAAGAATATAAAGCATGTAAAGAGTATGATAATAAACCGAAGTTAACAACAAATAATTTCGAAAAACAAAAAAGTAAAATAATTGAAAAACCAATTTTAAGTGATGAAGAAGTAAAAAAGATTATGCAAGACTTTGATAATCATTAAAGTTATTTTATGAAAAATTATTTTAAAGTTTTATAATTTTAGTTAAAGATATTTATAGATTAAACAGATTAATTTAGGAGGGCAAATAAAATGAAAAAATGATTAAGTATTTTAACAGTAGGAATGGTAGCTTCAACCAGTTTATTAAGTGCTAATATGATTATAAATAGCAATGTATATAACCAAATAAGTTATAATGATGACAAAAATGATATCATTATGAATGATATTAATTATTCTTTTAGTGATTGATATAATGGAGTATGTTCTTATCATAATAGTAGTTCTGATACATATAAATTATTAAAATGAATTGATTATGCTGATTCATGAGATAGTTTTACAAAAAAATATCAAACTTTTAATTTTAATGAACAATCAATTTTTAAAGTTTCGCTATCAAATGAAAAAAGTAATGTTGCAAAATTATTAAATAAAACAGAAAATATAAAAATTAACCAAGGCGAAGGTAATACTAACTCTATATTTAAAGTGGAAATAAATACATATCCTCCAGTTGATAAAATGAATTTTAATGATGGACATCCTATTGGAAATTATATAAAAGTCGATTTAAATATTTGACATGATAATGAAAATATTTATTTTAAATGATTTTTAAATGAAGGTTCATTTGCTGCATATAAATCATATTTTGATATTAAATTGAATAAAATATTTTTTAATAGTAATAATTAAGCAATTTTTATAAAAGTTTAAATAAATATTTAAACTGATGAACAAGTCAATTATATAAAAATATTTTTGGTGATTAGTTATGGAAGAAGTTATTAAATTAAAACAAAATGGGACTATTAATGATTTTGAAAATAATAACTCATCAAATTCAATTAATAAAAATAAAGCTATTTTAAAATTTATTAAAAGAAAAATATTTATAGAAAAATTACGTTCAACATTTTTAATTTTGATTGGTTTAGGTTTTGCAATAATTTCTTCATTTTTTATTTATGTTTATTTTTTCGCTAAAAACAAAGGTTATTCTTTAGATTCAATACAAACTTTATCTTCATTATTACCAAAAGAACTTAATTTTTTAAACCCTATTATTGGTAGTATTAAAATTCAATTAATACCAAATTTATATTTATTAATTTTCATTTTTATAACTTCAATTTTTGTTCTTTTTGATGGTGTATATGATTTAAAAAAAATTATCGGAGAAAAAAAGAATTATATTGTAAATCAAAATAATATTGATAATAAAATACCTAGTTTTATTATTATTTTTTATAGAAAAATGATAGTTAGAAAAATAATTCTTAATTGAATTACAGCATTTGTTTTCTTATTCGGTTTACTTTCTTTAGGTATTTTGTTTTTCTTAAATAACCAATATGATAATGGAAATAAGGATTTTTATATTGGTTTTTGAAAATTATTTTCACTTAAAAATCTAGATAGTGAAATTAATATTACATTAATTATTTTAATTGTTATATATGCAATCAATATTTTTTCTTTGATTATTACCAAGAAAAACAAAAATGATATTATTAAAAATTTTGGATATGAAGTAATTTCAAGTGAAGAAATTGAAAATTTAAAGAAAAAAACTAATAAAATTTGTTTGATTGTTTTTCTTTCGGTTATTACTATTTTATTATTTTTAATTTTTATTTTATTAAGAAAAAAAACTAAAAAAAACTAATTAAAATTATTATTTATAATTCACTAATTAGTATATTTATTGTACAATTATTTAGTTACTAGTGCGGTCTTTCCGGGTTGGCACTGGTAACGATTATATTTAATTAAAATATTACAAACATTATAGTTGTAATTTTAATTAAATATGATAAAGTTAAAGCATAAGAATTGAATATCACATTAGGTACAACCCGGAAAGTTATATGACCTATCTAATTTTTTATATCTTCTTTTTCGTAAGGAAGTTTGAAAATAAACAAGTTGTAACCTATGTTGTTACAATTTTTATTTTTCAAAAATATTTTTATGAAAGGAAGATTTTTATGAATAAAGAATATTTAAAATTGATTAAAGTTGAATTTATGCATGGAGTTGAAGAGCCTTGATGTAATAACAAAGGTGTTGCTATTTTGCCCTATGTCGTTAAAGACAATGAATATTATTATTTATTAACTAAAGAATACAACCCATTATTTAAAAATAAACAGATTAGTCAGTACAGTACTATCACTGGTGGTCTAGAAAATAATAACCATTATCAAACTATTATTAATGAAATTTTAGAAGAAACTGGTATTGATGTTACTAACAAAAAAGTAAAAATTCATTATTTAGGTAAACATTATGCAAATAAATCAAGTACTAAATTATGATTTTTCTATGGTATAGATTTAACAAATCTAAATTTAGATCTAACTGCCACTTACAAAGGTACTGGTGATGGTTCAGTTGGTGAAAAAGAAATTAGTGCTAGATTTGTTAATGAAAAACAATTAAACAAATCGAATGACGCTTTAAGTCTAGCTACTTATGGCAAATTAAATTTAATGAAATTGATTAGTTTTGATAATAACATAAATCAAAAATTAGATATGATTTTACAAATTTTAAATGAACAAAAAAACAGTAGTAATAAATCTGATGAAAATAATTGAAAAGATTAGGAATGTAAAATTATGCAATTAACTGAAAAAGAACAAGAGCTTCTATCAACTTATCAAAATTGAATAAGAGAAAATAAATTAAATGATAAATGTAGTTCTTATTTTATTTCCCAAACTTCGATGTTAGTATTTCAAGCACGAGATTTAGAAAAATTTATAAGTGAAACCATTTGATTAAAAAGTAACAATCAAAAATGACAGTTTTATATCAAAACTTTAGATGAGAAGTTTAATAAATCTTTTTCATTAAGTGAAATTATAGAAATTGAAAAAGATTTTGTTTTGAAAACTTTTAAAGAAAAAGCAAATTTGTAAACAATATGTAACAATGTATAATAATATAGTGTTTAAATAATTAAAAAGCATTGAATTTAAGAATATGAATGGTTTTTATATTCATATTCTTAAACATCGCTAAAAACAGTAAATATAAGCGGTTTAAGGGATGATAATTATGAATCAAAATTTTTCTGAAAAAAATATTGTATTATTAGAAAATATAGTATTAAAAATTATTGGTTATGGAGTTGGTGGTGTTTTGTGTATACTTGGAATTATAACTATGGCCAGTCACGTATATTTAAAGCTACCTTACCCAGATTGATTAATTATTGGTTTAGTTTCTACAATAATTGGTTTTATTTTAGTTATGACCCATACAATCTTTAATTTAATAATAAAATTAAAGAAAATTAAAACAGAAAAAAAATAAGGAGAAAAATATCATGAAAAAAATAATAACATGACTTGCTAGTTTTATTTTAGTAACTTCAACAGCACCAGCAATTAGTCAATTAGTTTTAAATACTAGTTTTAATAATCAAAAAGATGTTGTAAATTATTCAAATGAAATTTTTGACAATCAAAATTTTAAAACGGAATTTATTGACCCACAACAAAAAGTTGAATTTAAAGAAGCACAATGTTATTTAAAAACAAAAGATAAAACTTTTATAGGAACACATAAAAATGGATTATGAGAAAGTGTTAATGGTATAGATTTTATTCAAAATCTTGATACTTCTTCTTGAGGTATAATTTCTATTGCAAAAGATAGTAAAGATAATGTATATTTTGGAGCAATTACGAGTTGAAATTCTCCCTCTCTTTTTGGTTTATATGTTTTAAAAAATGGAGAAAGTAAACCAAAAAAATGTTTAAATGATGATAGTAAACCATTTAATGTTATAACTATTGATAGTCAGGATAACATGTATTTGGGTGCTTATCCTCCTGTGGGTGGTGAAGTTGGAGCGTTTATTTTTAAAAATCTTGATTTTGATAACCCTATTGCGTTGAGAGATATAAAAGATCGAATATTATCTATTAACATTGATAAAAATAATAATGTTTATTTTGGAGCAGAATATGTAGATTATTTATGGGTTTTGAAGAGTGGCACAACAAAACCTGAAAAGATTACAGGTGTGCCTGGTCAACCTAAAACATCAATTGAATCTATTAATTTCGATAGTGAAAACAATATGTATTTAGGTACAGAAAACGGTTTAATTAAATCAATTGATAAAGTTAATTTCATTTTAATAAAAACATCAAAAACTCCAAATATTCCGTATTCAGTTAATAAAGATGTTTTAATTGATGAAAATAATAATGTTTATTTTGGAGTTTTTGATGTTTCTGATGAATTATCAGAATTATATATTTTAGAAAATGGTACCCAAACACCAAAAAAAATATTTGAAAAAATAAAAAACAGTATTTTATGAATTGATATTGATAATAAAAATAATATATATTTTGTTACAAAAAGTGGCTTTTATTTTTTAGAAAATATTTTAAATTGAACTAAAAATAAAACTAATTTTAGTTTAAAAGATAAAACAAAAAGTATGTATTGATTAAATAATAATCAGATAGTTACTAACGGACAGTTACATTTAAAAATAGAAGGTAATGAAATTGATGATGTTAAAATTAATGGACAAAGTCTGCCATATACAAATAAAACCTGAACTACTGATTTACCGGAAGATTTTAATAAAAAAAATGATATAGATTTTAAAATCTCAACTTATTTTACAATTGATTCTAAACATTATAATTCAGCGATTATTGTTTCAAGTTTATTAACTACTCCTACAATTTCTATAAATAAAACAATTGGTGGAAGTTTAAAAGATTATTTAGGAATATTGCCAAATGCTTCAAAGATAGGAGACATTCCATTAACAAATGATGTTTTTTATAGTGAAACCGCAGTTGAAGTAAAATTAGAAAGACCAACTCCAACAACATCTTTGACTGGTATAGTATATGGTTTAAATCAAAATTGACAAAAAAATGGAGAAAGTAAAAATTTTGACTTAACTAGCATGTATAAAATTGATGGTTCACAATTAAATGCTTATCTTGGTAGATATTTAATTGAAACTAGTGATGATATTGGTAATAATCAATTTTATTATTTAGTAGTTTCAAATGATGTAAATAATAAAATATCTGATTTTTGAATAACAAATGAAGGAAATTATTTTTATGATTGAGCAGTTTTGAATGGAATTGATAAAGAAAAAATTAAAAATTTTAAATCATTAGCTTTAAATAATATTATTAAACAAAGTGTTAATTGAAATAAAAAACTTGCTACTAATCAGGAATTATCTAATGCAGTTGAAGAATATATATCTAAGAATAATAAAATTGAAATTAAAAATTTAATCAGCGAAGATGAATTAATAGAAAAATTAAAAATAATGTTACCAAAATTTCTAAATATACCTGATAAATATACAAATAATTTTGATAGTTCAAAAATAACGTTTAAAATAGTTAAAAAAATAACAACAAATCAATTAAAACCAAATGATGTTGTTTCTGTGACAGTTTTTTATAATGGTGTGCAAAGTTTAAAAAGTTTTGAACTAAAAATTGAAAAACAATCAGATAATAATGGTGGTTTATCATTTTCAGTTTGATTTGGAATTATAATAGCAAGTATTTTAGTTTTTATTGGTATTCCATATTGTGTTTATAAATTTTATATAGGTCCTAAAAAGGTTGCTAAAAGATGAAAAAAATTCAAACAAGAAAGTCAAGAAAATAATGAAAGTGAGAGTGAATAAAAATGAATGAAACAGTTGAATTAGTAAATAAATTAATTTTAATAATTACCCCTATTGTTATGACTATATTTATATCATGAGCAAGTTGATGTATTATTTCACATGCTACTGCTATGATGTCTGCAAAAACTATTGAAGCAAAAAAAGAGCAAAGAAACGCTATTATTTTTAATTTATGTGCATTGGCACTTGGATTGCTTGCTCCAGTAATTGTACTTGCTCTTAGACATACTATTGCTAATTCTTTCTCTACAAATACTTTAATTAATTTATTATGTTTATTTTAGGCAGAGAAAGGAAAGGAATTAGGGGTCTTTTTCCCAAAATCAGAAATTTAAAAACAAATCGTAAATTTAAAGATGTAAAAGTTTTAAAACATGTTGAAGATTTAGAAATATTTTTTAAAATTTCAAAATTAATTTTTAAAATTTTCACTTTTATATTTTTGCCAATATTTTTAATTTTAGTTATTATACTTGCTGTTGTTTTTGCTGTATGACATTGATTTAATCCTACAAATAGCGATTTATTGCACATAAGTAATTTTTTAAATTATCATAATTTAAATATTAATAATGATTTACAAAGTAAAAATTTAATTGGAGGATTTGTTGAGTCAGTTTTAGAAGCTGTTTGTGCAGTTTTATATGTTATATTTATTAGTCCTATTTTATGGGTATTAAGTTCTTTTCAAGTAATTATTGTTTATATGGCAAGTGGTGGACTTTTAACTGAATTTTTATTTGGTAATAATTTAACATTTTTAAACGTCCCAAAACCATTTGTAATTGTTAGTGGCATTGCTATTGGATTAATGACATTATTTTTTACTTTAAAAATGTTTGAAATAATGAATGCTAAACATAATGTTAAAGCAATAAAATTAAAAAGTGGAGTAACAAACATTTTATTTGTTCTGATTGGAGTTGTATTTATTCCAATAATGTTTATTATTTTAAATACTTTAATTATTGGTATAACAAAAATTATTGCTGAAAGTGGTAATTTGTCTACAACTGATTTAGGACTTACTGTTTTTAATTCTTCATTTAAAAATGGTATTCATTATTTTAATTATGTTCCAGATGATTGAAAATTTGAAGATAGTAATAATTTTAGTTTTATAATTTGTATTATTGCTGAATTGTTTGTTTGCTATTCAATGTTTTTAATTGGTATTATGTTGATATGAAATGCATTTGAACTTTTAATTTTATTTTGTATATCACCCTTACCAATAGCATGATGTATTGAAGATGAAGGGAAAAGATTTCGTGCTTGAAAAGAAGTAACAATTGCAAGATTCATCAATATTGCCATTATTTTTTTAACATATACAATTTTTATTGCAAGTTTAGGTGTGTTTGCTAAAATTTCAAATAATATGCCTACAACTGCTTCAAGACCAGTATTTATTTTGCTTGGTTTATTTGCTGGTGTTACAGCAGTTATTAAAGCACCAAGCATGTTAGCGGGAGTTTTAGGTAATCATAATATGGCATTAAGTGAAGGATTAAGTACTATTATTGGTATGAAAGCAGTTACTGGTGGAATTAAAACTGTCGGTGGTACTTTATTATTGGGAAGTAAGAAAAAAAGATTAGTTATGTCAAGAAGCATTGGCGAAAAAGCAAATATAGTAAATACTGCTGGTGGAATTGTTGGTGCTTCAAGAATTGTAAAACATGGTTATTCAGCAATTAAAAATCATGATGAAAAATTAAAGTCAACTGCTCTTGCAACTGGAGCTTTAGTTGGAGCTTTTACTGGAACAATTACCGGCGGTACATCTTTAGCATTAAAATTTCATAATCATATTGAAAAAAATAGAAATGTGAAATTTGATAATGAAAAACTACAAAGACAAGAAAATATTAAAGATAGTTTAATTGATAATATTCAAAAATCAGCAAATAAATTAAAAAATATAAACGATAATGAAGATAATAATAAAAAATCAAAAGTAAAAGATAAAATTAGAAAATAAACATAAAAAAGTATCATAACTAAGGCTTGATTAATGGTTTAGTATTCAAAATAAAAACATCGCTAAAAACAGTCTTTATGGCTTTAATTTAAGTATATAAGAAAGGAGAAAGAAAATGGATAACGAAAATAAAAAAATTATCACCAAATCTGTAAATACAGTCCGAAATGAATTTTATTCAGCTATGGGTGGTATTGGATATGTAGAAATTTTACTTTTTTGTATTTTTGTAATTATTGCTATGACATTTTCGGTATTAGTGAAAAATTTATTTATATTTTTACCAGTTGATTTTTTGTTATTTATTTCTTTTGCAATTTTGATTGCACCAGCACCAAGTACAAAAGGTAAGGTTTATAATTATTTGCAAAAAATATTTAAATATATTTTTCAAAAACAAAAATTTAAAAAAGTAAATGAAAATAATAAAAATTTTTGTCCTTTAACTGTTGATAAAAATGGAAAAATTATTATTTTTAACAGCAAGCAAAATTTTAATAAACACATTGTTATTTATGAAATTATAGGTTTTGATTTTTCATTAATGACAAGTGAAGAATTTAATGATTGTGTTGATAATTTTTCACAATTTTTAAAAAATATTAATTTGGATGTTAAATTAATTAAAATTGAAAAATCTTTTAATTTAGAAAATCAAATTAAATATTTAAAGGAATTATCAAAGTATTGAGAAAAACAATATTTAAAAAAACTTATTAATGAGCAAACTTATGTGAAAATATTTGAACAATTAACTGAACAAGTTAATATTGATATTTCAATAGAAAAAGAAAATGAATTTAAAAGAATGTGTTTTTATTTAGTAGTTAGTGGTGATAATTTCAAAGAAATACAAGAAATTGTAGGATTAAATCAACAATATTTAAAAACTGCTAATTTATCTTTTGAAAAAATAACTAATAATGTTGAAATTAATGAAATATTTAAACAACTTTATTTACCTTATAACAATAAACAAAACATTTTTAATATTATTGAAAACAGTAAAATAGAATTTCATAAAAATTATTATAAAATAAATGATACTTTTTTTAGTATTAGTAATGTTTTAACATATCCCTATTTTGTTAATAATGGTTGATTAGGAAATCTTAGTAAATTAGAGCAAACGAATTTAATATTTAATGTAATTGATTTAGATAAAAATCAAGCAATAAAAATGTTAGATAACGGTTATATAAAAGTACAAATGAACTCTTTTAATGCTAAAAAAATAAGTGAAGATGTAGATTATGAAAATTATGCAGAAAGTTTTAAAGAATTAATTTATAGAATAAAAAATGACAATGAAGTTATTAAATTTACTCAATTAAGTTTTATTACGTATGCTTCAAACTTAGATGAATTAAAAAATATTAACAATAAATTATTCACTGTTATTAATCAAAACAATATGATTTTAGATAAATTAAGTTATAAACAACAAGACAGTTTATTAAATTTATGAATTAATTATAATGATAAAAATAAAATTAATTATAATGAAATGTCAACAAATTCGATTGCAAGCTGTTTTCCATTTTTAAATAACAATTTACTTGATAATAATGGTTTTTATTTAGGACAAACGGCTATTGGTGTTCCTTGTTTTCTAGATATCAAAATAAGAGATAAGAAAAAAAGAAATAATAATAATGTTTTTGTAGTTGGAAAATCTGGTACTGGTAAAAGTTTTAATATTAAAAAACAACTTAATTGATTGTATTTGAACAAAACAAAAATATATATTATTGATCCTGAACGTGAATTTTGTGGTTTTTCAATTTTTTATAATGCTAAAATTATTGATTGTGGAAATGCTAAAACTGGTTTAATCAATCCATTACAAGTTTTTCATTTCTTTGATGAAGATGAAACACAACAACAAGAAAATGAATTAAAAGGTCATATTCGTAGTTTAGAAGAATGATTTAAATTAATTTTTAATAATTTAAATACGAATGATGTTTTAATTGCTATGTTAGAAGAAATGTTATTTTTAACTTATAAAAATCATAAAATTACAACTTTAACTAAATTAAAAAATATTAAAAATAATCAATGACCCACTTTACAAAATTTATATGAAAATGCTTTAAATAAATTTAAAGATAGCAAATATGAAAATGACCAACAATTACTTAGCTATTTAAAACAACTTTCAAATGAAGGTGCTTATGGTGAATTATGAAATGGTTATACAACACTAGATGTTAAGGATGATAAATTTATTATTTTTGATATTTATAATTTAAGAAAAAATCGTCAAATTATTAATGCTCAACAATACTTAATGTTACAATTTTTAGAAAATGAAGTTATTAAAAATAAAAATGAAAATGCAAAATTGCCAATTGAACAACAAGAATGGATTTGTATTGCTGTTGATGAAGCACACTTATTAATTAATAAACAAAATTTAATTGCTTTACAGTTTTTATATGAAATGGTAAAAAGAATTCGTAAATATAACGGCATTATGTATGTAATTACTCAAAATATAAATGATTTTGTAGGAAGTGATGAAATTAAAAGAGAAGCAGAAGCAATATTAAACAATTGTGATTATCAATTTGTTCATCATTTAGCAGATAAAGATTTACAAGATTATAATAGTATTGTACAAGGAGGATTAAATAATGATGAATTAAATTCAATTAAAAAAGCAGATCAAGGTGAATGTTTATTAACAATTGGTTCAAATAAAAGAACATTTTTAAGTATTGAAGCAACAGAAGAAGAAAAAAATGCTTGAGAAAATAAGGAGTGAGTGTTTATGACAAAAGAAGAAGCAGACCGAATAGCAGAACTATTTAAATGTGATGAATGTGCACCAACATTTTGAATTTCTGATGATTTAGAAAAAATGAATTTCAAACCATGTGAAAAACATCAAGCTATTGCAAATCTAAAATATTTTAAAAAAATGAATATAAATTAAGGAGAAAATACTATATGAAAGCAATTTGTAAAAAATGTAAAAAACAAGATTTAGCAAAATATATGACTGGTTTTAAAAATTTTTATTTTTGTGATAAATGTGAAAACAAAGGTATTGCAGAAGAGATGTTAAAAGATTTCGAAAAACAAACCAAGTGTAAAATGAGTGAAAAAGAAAGAACATATAACTTAAAAAGTTTTGAAAAAATGTTGGAAAAACAAAATGAAAGAATGCTTAATTTTATTGAAAGTGAAGATGAGGAATCAATGTAAATTATGAAAATTAAAAATATAAAAATTAATAAAAAACTATTAATTTGCATAATTTTAACTTTGTTTACATCAATAATTTTTTGATATATAGCAAGTGTATTAAATATTTTTATATTTTTACAGAAATTAAATTTTACTTTTGTTGAACCATTTAATTATTTTTTTACTCCTTTTTCTTTAATTTTAACGTTAATTTTTTGCGTAAACATATCATTTTTTCTTTGATGAAAATGTTTTTATAAAAATAATTTTAGTAATGATTTACAAGAAAATAAGTTTTTAAGTAAAAAAGAATTTACTAAAAACTTTGCAGAATGTTGCTTATATCATAAAACTGATAAATACGGTTTTGTCACAAAATTATCAATTATTCATAAATTACCAGTTGTTAATACTATAAATAAAACACATGCACTTGTGATTGGTGCTACTGGCAGTGGAAAAACTCAAAATATTATTATTCCTACCATTATTTTAAATGCTTATTCTATATATAAACCAAGCATGATTATTAGTGACCCTAAGGGTGAATTATTTGAAAAACAATCTTTAATTTTAGAGAAACAAGGTTATAACATTAAAGTTTTAGATTTAAAAAACTTTGAAATAGGTAATCAATGAAAT
>JACCHO010000014.1:0-25858 GCA_025170145.1 Pyemotes zhonghuajia | reverse complement strand
AGAATTTTTGAAAAATACATTTCAATACCTAAAAAATTTTGTTTTTTAGACAAAAATAAAAAAAACTACCTAATCGGCATTAAACCAAATTATATTTACAACTGCTATGACGCACAAAAAAACTGAAAAGAAAAAATAAGTGGCAACGATTTAATTAAAAAATATAACCTAAAAGGTTTACATTTTTTAACTGTTGAAAATCAACGATTTAAAAACATGCAACAATCAAATCCGTTTTTAATGCAATTTAAAAATGCACAAGAAAGCATGGAATGACATAGAAAACAAGTTACAAAAGAAAAAGAACAATTCAAAAACTATTTATTATCTTTACAAAAAAATAAAGATACCAAAGTATCTGAAAACAATTTAACAAATATTAATAACAACATATCAAACTCAGATCAATCTACTAATTATCAACAACGACAGCTCGACATAAAAAAAATAACTGAAGAATTGGATTAACCAATTCTTCAGTCAAAAATACTAACTACAAACTTTAAAGACACACTGCACAGGAAAGCAAAAGTGTCTCCAATAAAATAATAACACAGTTTTAAATAAAAACAATTTTCATGATGTTTTTATTTTTATTTTTCAATTTTCCTAACAATATAATTCACAAAATATTGTTATATAATAATATTAAGTATTTAATCATAATTTTGTAATAATTAATTATTACAAAATTATGAAAAAGTATATTACCAACAAGCATTTTGGCAATCCAATCACCCGAAACTCCGCATTCACAACGATTTTGACAGCACGGGGTTTCGGCTTAATGCTTGTTGGTAATATGTTCTTTATTTTGCTTTTCTTTCTAGCGGTAAAGATAAAGCAAAATAAAGAACCAAACAAAAAAAGAAACCGCTATAACTAATTTAAAGAAAAGAAAAACAAGGAGAAATTGTTATGAAGAAAAAAATTAGATTTTTTTTAAATTATATTCTAGTTAGTGCAACGATAATCAATGTTTCTGCTTGTAGATGAGGATGTACTAACAATAATTATGATTGATCTGATGAAACTGAACAAGATATTTCTGGTGATTACATTGTTCCTGACATAAATAAAAGAACCAGTAAAATAATAAGTGATCGTTTAATTTTTTTTGGGATAGATACTAGTAATGTGAAAAATTGATATTTAACAAGTTCAGAAAACTGATTTAATAAAAGTAAGAAAAAATGAGAATTTATTAATAATTTAGAAGAAAAAATTAAATATAAAGCAAATGAAAAGTCAATTAATGATTTTAATGATTTGGAAAACAATAAAGATAGTTTTAATGATTTTAATGATTTACAAACACAAATAAATGATACTTATCTTAATACAACTAAAAAAGTAAATATAAATTTTGAAGATTTATTTCAAAAAATAAATATTTTAACAAAATATAAAAATGAAATTAAAAATGAAATTCTTAAATTTTATAATATCTTTTCAAAATTATATGGAAAAAATAATGTATTAAAATTAGTTTACAAAATTGATTATGACCAATTATTAGATAAAAATCACATAGCAGCACAAACCAAACGTTTAAAATTTTGAAAATTTGAACATAATTATGGTTATTATTTAAATTGCACTCAAATGATAAGTCTTAGTAATGTAGTTTTTTCTAATGAAACTGCAATTAAAAATTACATTTTTGGTTTTTGATCAAGTAAAAATATTGTTCATTCATTAGTTCATGAATATGGTCATGCTTTAAGTAATTTTTTATCATTAGATTTAAAAGGAAGACAGAATATTAATTATTTTGTTGATAATCAAGATATTTTCCAATTAGATAATTATTTTTATAAATCATTAAAAATTTCACAAAATAATTCTAGTCAGCAATTAAACAGTCCAGAAAAATATATGATTTCATCATTAGCAAATGGTACCAAAATAAATTCCCCAATTTATCAAAAATTATTATCTTATGCTATTGTAAGAAGTAATTATGGAAGAACATCAATTAATGAACTATTTGCAGAGGGATTTGCACAATGAATTGAAACACCTGAAAATCAGCGCAATATTGCATGAGAGAAATTAGATAAATTTTTTAGAATTGATTTACCAAAAATTTTATAATCTTAAAAATGGATTATAAAGTAAAAGCTGATGAAATGACAAAAAAAGTCTCATAAATAAGACTTGATGAATAGTTTTATATTCAAAATCAAAACATTGCTAAAAACACCAAATATGAGCGATTTAAAGGCATATACCTAAAAAGGAGTGAATTATACAATGGGTGAATTAGAAAAAATACTATTTATTATAAATCGTTGGGGATATTTAAATACAGAACAAATTGCTTTGTTATTAAACAAAAATATTCAAACAATTGAAACTCAAAAAAAGAAGCTATTAAATTTAAAAATGCTTAATGTAGATACATTACCAAAGAAAAATTATTTTACTTTAACAAGTAAAGCACAAAGCCATTTAGGAAGAGAACACAAAAAAAGCATTCAAGTCAATTATTATGAACTTGCTCACCAAGATTTACTTATTAAATGACTTTGTCAACAAACTGACATACTTTCTTATAAAACTGAACGTGAACTAAAAATAGAAAATGGAAATCTTAATGCTTACCCTGATTTAATTATTACTAAAAATGATAATACCGAAATTTATGTAGAACTTGAATTAACTAGAAAATCACCAGAACGCTTTAAAACAAAATTAATCAATATACGTCAATGACTTGTTGATGGTGGTAAAATTCACTGAATTACAAATTCACAAACACTTGTCAATTGAATCGAAAATCAAATCAACACCATTGAAGCTTACCCTAAACAATACAGTTATGAAATTTTAAAATAATTAATAAGATGATGTTTACTTTTTGTAATCATAATATCATTAATTTTGTATATTTTGATTAATTTTCAATAATAATGTATACTAAATGTAAACATTTCAAAAAAAGGGTGATATAAAAAATGGCAAAAAAAATAAATAATGATTTTTTAGAAAATATTTCTTTTGATGAAAATATCTTAAATTCATTAAAAGCAAATAAAGAGAGTAAAGATGAATCGAAAATTTTTCAAAAATTTTTAAGTCAAAAACTTATTCAAGAAAAAGAAAAAAGACTAACAATTCATTTATCTAGTTATCAGTCTATAGAAAATATGCTTGCTGAAATGCAAAAACAAGGATTAAAAGTAACAAGAAGTACTATCTACAGAAATGCTGTAATGGAAATTTATAAAAATTGAAATAAAACTAAATAACCATGATTTCAAAAAAACAAGCATATGAAGAACTTATTGCAGAAATAATATAAAATAAAAATATACATTTAAATTTAAGGGGGTAAAAAGATATGAAAAATATGAAAATCTTATTAAGATTATTAGGTTCAGTTAGTTTAACTACAGTTGCAGTAAGTTCAGTAGTAGCTTGTAATAACAATTCTATTTTTTTTAAATCAATTAAGAATTGAAAGTATCAATTTGGGGAAGTTCGTAATTTATTAAATGTTAATGGTACATTATATGTTGGAACAAGAATTGGTGTTGGTAAAGGCAATTTATATAAAAGTACAAATGATGGAAGTTTTGAATTAGTTACTGGTTGAAAAGATACTAATGGTGAAATTTATAGTTTATTAAATGCTAATGGTACATTATATGTTGGAACAAGAATTGATGATGGTAAAGGCAATTTATATAAAAGTACAAATGATGGAAGTTTTGAATTAGTTACTGGTTGAAAAGATACTAATGGTGAAATTTATAGTTTATTAGATGCTAATGGTACATTATATGTTGGAACAAGAATTGCTAGCAATAAAGGCAATATATATAAAATTACTAATGGTAATACAATTAATTCACTTTATGGTTGAAATGATATTAGTGGCGAAGTTTTAAGTCTAATAAATGATAGTAATGGTAATATTTATATTGGAACAAGACGTATAGCAATTAATTTGGGTACTTTATATGAAATTACTCCTGATGGTAAAATTAGTGAAGTAATTAATTGAAGTGTTACTAATGGGGAAATTCATAGTTTATTAAATGCTAATGGTACATTATATGTTGGAACAAGAATTGCTGATGGTAAAGGCAATTTATATGAAATTACTCCTGATGGTAAAATTGATGAAATTACTCAATGAAAAAATTCTAATGGTCAAATTTTAAGTTTAGTTGTTGATAGTAACAATAATATTTATGTTGGAACAAGAATTGATGATGGTAAAGGCAATTTATATGAAATTACTCCTGATGGTAAAATTAGTGAAGTAATTAATTGAAGTGATACTAATGGTGAAATTTATAGTTTATTAAATGCTAATGAAACTATATATGTCGGAACAAAAGATGGTTCTAATAGAGGCAACATATATAAAAAAACATAAATAAAAGCATTTTAACTTTGTAAAAAAAGTAGAAATTATTCAACAAAAACCTGAACTTAAATCTAATGTTGCAGAACTTGCCAAATTAATTGGTAATCATTGAAAAGAAATGACAAACGAAGAGAAATCTAAATATGTAAAAATGGCAGAAGAAAAAAAGAAAATATATGAAAGTGAAATGCAAAAATAAATATCTTAAATTCATTTAAAACAAGCCTAATTACGCTTGTTTATTTTTTAAATACTAAAAAACCATATAAATTTTTAAAACGTTTGTATATGAACAAATTAGATGTTTTAAAATCAATTTTAAAGATATAAAAAGATTGTAATTGCAATATCTTATTTTTAATTTGTGACGAGCTTGGTTTATATACGCTTGTTGAAGATTGATTTTGTAAATGCTTTTTTTAATACTCTTAACTCAATTTTGGTTAAAACTTAATTAATTGTAAAATACACAAAATTTGATAACATATAGCTGTTATCTAATATATAAGTTTTAACCCATTACTTTTATAACAAAGTAAATGGGTTTTAATATTTAAAAGGAGATATTATAATGGCAACAATAGATAAAACACAATCACAAACATATAATTTTCTATCAGAAAATAAATCTATTGAAGATATTAAACAACAACCAAACATTGAGGTTAAAGAAAAAAGTAGACATGGCGGAAAAGGAATAAAAATTTTTAATAAAACTGAAAAAGAACCCTTATGAGTAGTAGTGAATGATAATCAATCAGAAGAAAATGAAATATTTTATGATGCTATAGAAAATTTTGATACAGAAAAATCAAAATATACATATAATTTTATAACAACTTATGATGAAAAACAAAAGAAAAAAACAAGTATTGGTAAAATTTATGAAGAAATTTTACCAATCGAAGATAAAATAATTTTTATAACTACTTTTGTAAATATTGATAATTCCATTACTGAAGAAGTAATTTATTTTCAAGAACTTATAAATGGTGATATACAACTTGTTCAACAAATAAAGAATTATAAAAACATCAATGAATATAAAAGTAATATTTTTTTAATTGATGAACAAAATCAAAATTTAAAGAAAATAACAGCAAAAGATTTTTTAAAACAACAACAAGATTTTAAACTAAAACCAACAGCAACTGAAAAATGAATATGATGTATTTTTACAGTAGTTACTTTATTAATTATTACCTCTACTCTACTTCTTTTAGTTCCACCTATCGCTAGCATATCAGCTATATCAATTGCAATAAAAGTTACAGCTGGAATTATGGGTGGAACAAGAATATTTGTATCATTGTTTTCTTCTACAACAAGAAAAGTTGATGTATGATTTGGTAATAAATTCCATAAAAGCACAGAACAAAAAGAAAATGAAAAAAAAGAACGTCAATCAATAATTAAAAATTTATCAGTTGATAAATTAGAAACCAAATTACAAACACAATATGAGATTTTAAAACAAGAACTAAATAATAAAAAAAATAAAAATCCTTATAAATTAATAAATAGTAAAACAATAAAGCATAACTCAAAGAATATTTTAGAAAGTCCAAGTATTGAATCAGAAAATAAAAATAATTTTGACTCATCTATACGAAATACAGTAAATAATCAAAACCAACAACCAACAACAATTTCAAAAAATGATTGAAATAAAGTAAAATGTTTATTTACATAATCAATAAGTAATAAATTTTAAATCACTTTTTTCAAAAAAAATAGTGATTATTTATTATTTTTTACACATTTTTTGTTTTAAATATATATACTTTTTTTTGCGAGTATTTTAAGGATAGAAAAAAATATTCTAAAAAATAATAAAGGAGAAAATAAACATGCCATGAGAACCATATGACAAATGAAGTCAAGCGGAAAAAGATGCACATGCAAAAGAAGCCAATAGAATAAATAAAGCATGAGGAGAAAAAAACGAACGTGAAAGACGAGAAAGAGTTGCTAATGCTCTTGGATTTGAAAAAGACAAATCAAAAGTAAACAGTGAAGCTTCAACAAGTAAAAGTCAAAGTTCTAGTAATAAATCACAAAAAATGTAAATCTTAAATACTTCAAAACTGCACAATTGTGCAGTTTGCTTAACAATTTTATTTGTATAATTTTAATGAAAATATTTAACTTAAATAAGTGTTAAAATATAAAATAAAATTGTTATAATTAAATTGTTCTTATTTTTGTATAAAACAAAATAATTATAAAAAATGAATATAAAATTTAAACATAAACACAAATTTCAAATAACCTTTAAAAACTTTAATTCCTACATTAAAAATAGGAATTTTTTTTATTTTTAAAATAAACTAAAAATTAAGTAATTGTAAATTGAAAAAATATAACAAAATTAAAAAAGTATATTACAGACAATAAAAAAAATAAATAATTTTCATTTTTAAGTTGTTTTAAGTAAAAATCTTGAAAAAAATATTTGAATTTATTAAAATATAAACATTCCTATTAAGGAAATTTAAATTTATTTCAAGGAGTTGGTTTTTTATGAAAACATTTGTAAAAAATTTAAGTTCTAGATGAAGTTTATTTTGGAAATTATTTAAAAAAGAACGGTTTGTTAAAAAGAAAAGTTTTTAATGTAAATAGACCACCATAACTATGGTGGTCTATTTTTATGGTTCTTTGTAATGAATATTTAATTTAAACCCTAAAATAATAATTGTAGATATTAAGATTATTGAATCTAAACTTACAACTTCTCAATTTTTTATAAATATTCCATAAGTTATTCATAAAAAACAAGATAAAAATTGAATTAATAACATGAAAAATGATAAATCACGTACTCTTTTTGTTTTTATTATTTTTATAATTTGAGGTAAAAAAATAAAACTATTTACAGCAACTGCTAATCAACCAATTATTTCTATATTCATAATATCCCCTTTCTTTTTATTTTTTTAAAATAAACACAACGATATATGAATTGTCTCATATACCATTGTGTTTAAAATTACAATTTGTAAATCAATTAAATAATTATTTTTGAGTTTCACTTTCATATATTTTCTTTTTTTCTTCTGCCATTTTTACATATTTAGATTTCTCTTCGTTTGTCATTTCTTTTCAATGATTACCAATCAATTTGGCAACTTCTGCAACTTTTGATTTAAGTTCAGGTTTTTGTTGAATAATCTCTGCTCTTTTTTCTTTACTAAAAAGCATATAAGCATTCATTGGTCTTTTAATTTTATTTGACATATTTTTATCCTCCTAAATTTTATTTTTGTGTAAATTTTGTTACTGTATTATCAAATGATTTTTGATAGCATTTACCACTACAATATATAAATTTATCACGATATAAAGAATCAACTGTGTATTTTTTTTCACATGATGATATATAGCATTTAGTTGTAATAATTGCCATTTAATTTTACCCCCTTAAATTTAAATGTATATTTTTATTTTATATTATTTCTGCAATTAATTTTTAATATGCTTAATTTAACAATTCACTTAACCAAATACAAAAATTATCCACGATTGCGATTTTTTAACTTTAATGATTGCATACAAATTTGCTTTTTAAGTTGTTGAATTTCTGTTGTTTGATTTTTAAATTTTGAAAAAGAAATGCTTTTACCTGATATTTCTTTAAATTCCATTTCTGCTATTTGTTTGAATAAAATATTATTTTTATTTACTTTAACAGGCAATTTTGTTTTTTTATCAATCCATCTTTGATTAATTTCAAAAATATTAACAGATCTATTATATTTTGATTTAATATATTGAATTTTACTATTAATAGTCACGGAAGCATAACTTTTTTTTGAATTAGTAGAAAATAATTGAATTTTTATATGAGTTGGATAACTTCTAATTATTATACCAGGACGATATTTTTGTTTATTATTTTGATCTAAATCACCATCTAATTTTACTCTAACACCATCTCCTTTTTCATATTTTTTTCACTTAACATTAAAAGATATATTTTTTTTTTTTTTTGATTCATAAATATTAACCTCTCATAAATAAATTGACAGCATATATAAAGTTATGTATAATTTATATGTAAATGCTTTAAGCATGGTTTCCCAGTCTTGTTACTGGGTTTTATTTTTTAAATTAATAATGTTAAATAATTCTTCACTAATTTTTTAATTTTATATTATCATATTTATGCTATAAATATGATAATATAAAAAAACTAATATTTTAAGGTTTTTAAAAAAATAATATAAATATGATAAATATTATTTAAAATGATTGCAACAATTCTTGCATTTTTCACATATTTTACAAAATATTGATAATTTTATAAAATTTAACATATTTATACTACCAACTGTAATTTTGAAATTACAATTTAAATTTTTACAATTTTGTTCAAACATAAATTACTCCTTAATAAAAAGTACAAATTGAATAAAGTACTCAATTTCAATATTTAATAGTATCTAAATTTTATAAATGATAATTGTTAAAATAAAAAATAATTTTTTAATATTAACTTAATGATTATCAAAATCTTGCATAATTTTTTTTACTTCTTTAATGCTTCATTCTTTTTGATACAAGTTAATTAAAAGATATCCTTTTCACACTTCTTTTTTAAAATGTATCTTTTTTGATTGTCATATGCTCATATGTTGTATTCATCAGTACTTTTAATACCAACACCAAGAGATATACCATTGCGTGAACCATGAATACATTTTTTGCTAATTCATACGGATAAGCCTTTGTTAAATGGAATTGAAAACAAAATTGCTATTGTATATCTTGTTGATTAGCTAGTGATATATCACTAGCTAATCAACAAGAACGTGACATTCCTATTTATAAACTAACTAGTATTTTAAAAACAATAGATACTGATTATGAAATTTGTAAAATTCAAATTTCCTATGAATTTAACAAGCAAATTCAAAATATTAATATGATTTTAAAAAACAAGAAAATGAAAAATAAAAAAAAACAATTAGAAAATTGAAAAAATTGATTTTTAAATTTACAATATAATAATCAAAAATTAAAAACAACTTATTTTTTAATAATAAACGGGAATAATGTTACTTCAATCAACCAAAAAGTTCGCTATGTTATTACTGAATTTGATAATAATATTAAATTCATTAAAGCAAACTTTGAAGAAACAAGTTTAGTAGTACAACGAAATATTATTCCAACCAATAATATTGTTGATAAACCACAAAAATTAAAACAATTTTCTAACTATGTAACAATTGATAACAAATATTTTTCTTATTTAACAATATCTCAATATCCTTTGTTGGTGCCAGATACTTGACTAGTTTTTCATGCAAATTTAAATAATGTGAATGTAAATATTAAAGTTCATCATATTTCAGAACAAGAAGCTTTAAAATTACTTGATAGTGCTATTAATCGAACTGAAATACAAACTACAAGTAAAACTAGCGAAGAAATTAAATATCAATCATATTTAGAACACTTTACTGAATTAATGAATATGGTTCAAAATGGCGGAGAAACATTAAAAATGGTTTCAATCATTTTTACTTGTTTTGCTGATACAAAAAAAGAGTTAGATAATATTAGAACAATTTTAATTAGTGAAATGACAAAAAAAGGTTTTGTTCCAGATGAATTAAAATTTCAACAATTAAAAACCTATAACTTTATTTGAAGTAATAATATTAAAAATACAAATGAATGGTGACAAGAAATGCCAGTTATTTCATTGGCAAGTAGTTATCCATTTGTGGCAACACCTTTAAATGATAAGCAAGGTTTATTATTAGGAACAAATGGTATTGATGAACCAATTATTTTTGATATAAAACATCGTGATAGTTATAGTAACAATAGTAATGCTTTTATTGTAGGAATGACTGGTAGTGGTAAAACATTTAATGTTAAAAAACAATTAAATTGATTATATTGCAATAACACAAAAATATATATTATTGAGCCTGAACGCGAATATCATAAACTAGCAAATCAATATGGTGGACAAATTATTCCAATTGGTAAATCTGACAAGGTACGAATAAATCTGTTAGAGATTTTTTCAGATGACTTATTAGAACAGTGATTTAAAATATTGTATTATTCTTTAACTGATATTGATTTAAGTTTGTTGCAACAAATACTTTTAAAACTATACAAAAATTTTAAAATAACTGACAAGACAGAATTTAATAAATTAACTGCTAATGACTATCCTACATTATCAGATTTATTTAATTTAATTGAAAAACAAGAAACTACCAAAAAATCAAAATCAAATTTATACAACATTTTATGAAAACTTGCAAAAGGTGCTGATGGACATTTATAAAACGGAATAAGTACTTTATCTTTGAAAAGTGATTTAATCATTTTTGATACTCATGAATTAACTGCAAACAAAAACCGACAAAATGCCCAATTGTTCTTAATGCTTTCTTTTTTAAACAAAATTGTAAAACAAAACAAAGCTAAAAACGAAACATTACCAATGACAGAACAACAATGAATTTGTATTACAATTGATGAAGCACATTTATTAATTAATGAAAATAATACCTTGGCGTTGAATTTTTTATTTGAAATGACGAAACGAATTCGTAAATATAACGGCATTTTGTACATTATGACACAAAACATAAATGACTTTATGGGTAATGAAAATATTAAAACACAAGCACAAGGAATAATAAACAACTGTTTATATCAATTCGTTCATCATTTAGTAGCCAGTGATTTACAAGATTATGATAATTTAATTTCTGCAAGTGGCAGATTAAATGAATATCAAAAATCAACAATCGCTACTTCACCAACTGGTACTTGTTTATTTTCTATTGGGTCTAATAAAAGAATGATATTAAATGTTGAAATTAGTGATATTGAACAAGAAGTTTTTAGATTAGGAGTTGAGAAAATGCAACGTAAAGATTTTTTTGATTTGTTTAATTAACATTGTTGTTGCAATTGCTTATACTGGTATAAAACTAAAATCTGTTAATTGAAATAATTTTTCAATAGCATTTGAAGAAGATATTTGTTTCAATATTTCTGCAATTATTGCTACTTTAATTGCGCTGATTTTTTCTTCTTTTATTCTTTATCAAAAATGAAAAAACTTTGATATGTTTAGCTATGACCAAAAGAAAAAAGAAAAGAAAATCGAACAAGAATTTAAAAAAATTCCACAAAATAATTTAGTCATGTTAGACAATAAAATTGGTTTAATAAAATCCTTAAAATCATAAATAATGAATAACTATCTAAATAATAAACATAAATTATTTATGATATAATAATAACAATAAAAAAAGATTTAGTAGCTCTCAACTACTAAACCTATGTACCTAAATAAATGTTAGACGACATTTATAAAGGGTTAATAATTATGTAAACACAATAAAAGGTGTTTGTATAATTATATCACATCAGAAATTTGTGTGAATAGGTTTAGTAAAATAATTACTTCTTATTCACTTTTTTATTTATATTAAAAAACTATTATTATTTATTTTATAGACAGGAGCATATAATTATGCAAGTACAACAAAATAATAATCAAGTAAAAACATTTAATCAGTTAAATATTGCAAAAGATATTTCTAATTTTTTTATACCTAAAAATAATATAAATAAAAAATTTACTGATGATAGTTACCAAATTAGAATTTTTGAAAAATACATTTCAATACCTAAAAAATTTTGTTTTTTAGACAAAAATAAAAAAAACTACCTAATCGGCATTAAACCAAATTATATTTACAACTGCTATGACGCACAAAAAAACTGAAAAGAAAAAATAAGTGGCAACGATTTAATTAAAAAATATAACCTAAAAGGTTTACATTTTTTAACTGTTGAAAATCAACGATTTAAAAACATGCAACAATCAAATCCGTTTTTAATGCAATTTAAAAATGCACAAGAAAGCATGGAATGACATAGAAAACAAGTTACAAAAGAAAAAGAACAATTCAAAAACTATTTATTATCTTTACAAAAAAATAAAGATACCAAAGTATCTGAAAACAATTTAACAAATATTAATAACAACATATCAAACTCAGATCAATCTACTAATTATCAACAACGACAGCTCGACATAAAAAAAATAACTGAAGAATTGGATTAACCAATTTTTCAGTTAACATATTACCATTTCCTAATTTTAAAGACACACTGCACAGGAAAGCAAAAGTGTCTCCAACTAAATAATAACACAGTTTTAAATAAAAACAATTTTCATGATGTTTTTATTTTTATTTTTATTTTTCAATTTTCCTAACAATATAATTCACAAAACACTCAACAATATAATTCACAAAAAATAATTTTTTAGATATTTTTGTATTTTTTTGTAAAAATATTGTTATATAATAATATTAAGTATTTAATCATAATTTTGTAATAATTAATTATTAAACAAAATTATGAAAAAGTATATTACCAACAAGCATTTTGGCAATCCAATCACCCGAAACCCCGCATTCATAACGATTTTGACAGCACGGGGTTTCGGCTTAATGCTTGTTGGTAATATGTTCTTTATTTTGCTTTATCTTTACCGCTAGAAAGAAAAGCAAAATAAAGAACCAAACAAAAAAAGAAACCGCTATAACTAATTTAAAGAAAAGAAAAACAAGGAGAAAATAAAAATGTTGAAAAATTTTATTGAAAATATAGATAAATGCAAAGAAATTAATAATTGAAAAGAAGAATTTGATAAATTAAATAATAATCCTAAACAATGACAAAAATATTCTAAATCTTTAAAAGAGAAAGAATATAAACTTTGAAAATTAATTATAATTCAATTTCATATTTGAAATAAACAAAATAATGAAATCAATGATAACAAATTTATTAATATTAATAAATTTAAAGAATTTCAAAAATATGTTGATAATTTTATTAATAATTTAAAATTTGAAAATATAATTAATGAATTGAAAGAAAATAATATTAAAATTTGAGCAGACACCATAAAAACATTTATCGAAGATATTAAACGTAGTACTATTTTTTTAAAAAAAGAAAAACTTAAATTAATTAATGAAGAAAATGATATGGAAAACTACGAAAAAATGTTAGAAAATTTTAAAAAAATGTATGATATAAAAAATAAAATTATTAAAAAATATATTCACGAAACTAATGAGAAAAAAATGCATAAATTAGAAATAGAAAAAAATAAAATAGATAATATAATTCAAAATATTAATATTGAATTAGATAATTTAAAAATTAAAATTTTTCAAAATGAAATAAATAATAATTTTAAAAAAATGAATATGGAATTTAAAGAAATGATAAATGAAATGTATGATATAGAAATTGCAGAAGAAGCTATTGAAAATATAAGTGAAAAAGAAAATAAAAATGAAGATACTGGAAATCAACCTTCAACAAGTACAGCAATATATCATTTGTAAAAATAATAGATATTTACTTTTAAATAGACATGTTAATTTTGGTAATTGTATTAAAACTAAATTTATGAATTAATATAAAAAAAGTCTCATAAATAAGACTTGATGAATAGTTTTATATTCAAAATCAAAATATTGCTAAAAACACCAAATATGAGCGATTTAAAGGCATATACCTAAAAAGGAGTGAATTATACAATGGGTGAATTAGAAAAAATACTATTTATTATAAATCGTTGGGGATATTTAAATACAGAACAAATTGCTTTGTTATTAAACAAAAATATTCAAACAATTGAAACTCAAAAAAAGAAGCTATTAAATTTAAAAATGCTTAATGTAGATACATTACCAAAGAAAAATTAGAGGCTTTTTAATAATCTGTGTTTCTTTGTTTTACAAAGTTACTAATTCAGATTAATTCTGTCTTCAAATTTTATCATAAAATGAGCAATTGCTGTATTTCAATTTTGAATGGACATTGTTCATTTTTTTGTTATATTGTCAATTGCCAAATAAAATATTTTAAAAACTGACATATCGTTAGGAAAAACTTTTTTATTTCTGATGACTTTTCGTAATTGACTATTAACAGATTCAATAGCATTTGTGGTATAAATTACCCTTTTTATTTCTGCAGGATAACTAATAAAAACCATTAAATTATCTCAATTTTTATATCAAGATTTAACAATTTGTGGATATTGTTTAGTTCATTTATTTTCAAATGATTCTAAATCTTGCATTGCTTGTTCTTCACTACATGCAGTATAAATTGGTTTTAAATCTGCAACTAGAGATTTTCTATGCTTATATGAGACATATTTCAAACTATTTCTAATTTGATGAACGATGCATAATTGATGTTCGGTTTTAGGATAAACTGATTGTATTGCTTCTGACATGCCTGTTAAATTATCACTACAAGCAATCAGAATATCATTTAAGCCACGATTTTTCATTTCTGTGAAATTGGCTAATCAAAATTTAGAACCTTCATTTTCACTAATTCATAAACCTAAAACATCTTTTTTACCTTCTAAATCAACTCCTAAAGCTATATAAACTGATTTATTAATAATCCGTTTATCTTGTCGTACTTTAACTACTATACAATCAAAATAAACAATCGGATAAACACTATCTAATGGTCGATTTTGTCATGCTTTGACGTCATCAATAACATCATCAGTAATTTGACTAATAACACTTTCACTAATATCAGCACCATGATATAACTCTTGTAATTGCATTCTAATATCTGATAATGTCATACCTCTTGCATATAAAGAAAGAACTTGTTGATCAAAACCATCAAATCTTCTTTGTCTTTTTGCAACTATTACAGGATTAAAATTACTATTACGATCTCTTGGTACATCAATTTCAATTTTACCTTGTTGGGTTATTAATTTTTTTGAACTTATACCATTACGAGCATTGTCACTATTACTATGTTGATTCTTATCATATCCTAAATAATTTTGCATCTCAGAATTCAACATTTTTTCTACTAATCTTTTTGTTAATTCTTTATATAATCCTCCCTCTTTAAAAACTGTTGTTAAATCTTCAGTATTTTCTAATAATAAATCTACTGCTTGTGATATTGGATCATTGTTATTAATATTTTGCTTTTTAGCCATCTGTAACTCACTCTTTCTAGAAAATTAATTATATTTACTAGAACTAATTAAACATAGTTATTTTTGTAAGTTACACAGATTACTAAACATTGCCTTTTATTAATTTTAATTTCAATAGATTTATTTTTTCCTTTTCAATTTATATCTAATTATTGATTCCATATTTTAATTTTTAAAATATGTGTTTTAATATTTGACATATTTTTGACCCTTTTAAAGGCATATAAAATTTTAAATTTAATTATACAAAAAAATAGAAATTTTATTTATTTAAATAAAATTCACAAGTGAATATAATTTCACAAATGAAATAACAACAATAAAATATTATTTTATTTATATAATATGATATAATAAATAATATTGAAATAAAATTCACAAGTGAATATAATTTCACAAATGAAATAAAGGAGTGAAAAGAATGCCAAGAATTGAAAAATTAATAAATAAATATAAAGATGAAAAAAAAGAAGTTAATAATGTAGTGAAAAAAATGGCTTCAAATAGTGGTACAAAAGATTTTAAAAAAAGAGATTGAGAAAATATTATTCCTAATATGACTTGTGATACAAATTTAGTAAAAGCATTTAGAATAGAAGCAGAAGAAAAACAGTGAAGTTATACAACTTTAATGAACAATATTTTAAAATATAAATACACTACCATTGAACCAGAATTACCTTTAGTTCCAACACAAAATTATCCTAGTAACGATAATAATGTGAATATAATAAAACATATAAATTTAAACGAATTTAATGAAGAAGAAAGAAAAAACTTACTGCTTCGTTTTAATAAATTAAATATTCATTGAAATTATACAGATTCTTTTAATGTTAATTATAGAAGCAAAGAATTTAATTTATTGGTATGAGAAAAAGATTTAAATATTATGAATGAAGAAATTAATAAAATGAAAATTGAAAAAGGTAATTAAATATGAAAATGATTTCTTTTGCAGTTAAAAAAGGGGGAGTTGGTAAAACTACCCTTTGTAAAAACATTGCTTATAAACTTGCCTTAGAAAATAAGAAGGTGTTGTTAATTGATTTAGACCCACAAGCAACACTTTCAATGCAATTTTTTACGGATAAAATTGATAAAAATAAATCTATTATTAAACTTTTTAATGGTAGAGGAATTTCTTTAAAAAATATAATTCAAAATACCAATTTTAATAATATTGACATTATTGTTGGTAATGAAGAAATTAATAAATCAACGACTTTGATAAATACTTTATATAATGAAGAAGAAAAATATTTAGTAGCTGATTATATTTTTAAAGATTTTCAAGAAATATTTAATAGTTATGATTATGTTTTAATTGATTATCCACCAACTATGCAAGAATTAGCATTAAATTTTTTAATAATAAGTGATTTAGTAGTTATTCCTATAAATAATGGAATTGGTAGTTACAAAGGATTGCTTGATTTAAAAAATTCTTTAAATCATATTTGTCGAAAAGAAAACAGAGAAGTACCAAAATTAAAAATTTTATTAAACAATGTTAAAGAAGATGAAGATACTATTTTGATTTATAAAACTCTTGAAAAAGAAAATTTAACTCATTTTCTTTCTAAAAATTTTATAAATCATTCAAGAAGTTTTGTTAAATCTGAAAATGATTTAAGTAGTATTTGAACAAATCCTTATTATTGACGTCAAAAACAAGCATATGAGGAATTAATTGCAGAAATCATATAAAAAACTCCTAATAAATTAGGAGAAAGCGATTCCTAAAGAACCTTGCATAACCAAAAGGTTATACTCACATAGTAATTATAACATAGTGTATACCAAATAGATACTAATTTTATTTCATCTAATTTTATAAAAATGAAAGGGTTAAGTGCCTAAAATGAGTTTAAATAATTATAAAAGTTATAAAAAAGGAATGGGTATAAAAGTTAAAATACCAGGTGATATAGATAAGTATGATAAACAAAAGATAAGACCAGGAATTGTGCTTAAGGCCTACCCTAGTCATTTAGAAGTTCAGTTATTTTCAACAACAAAAAATGAATCACATAGTTATTTTTCGTTAACTATTAATGAACAAAAGCAATATGTTAGATCAATATATTATAGAACCATTCCTTGAAATCAATTAGTAAGTAAGTGGTTCATTAAAAATGAATTAATATTTATAAGTGCCAATAATCCTTTATTTATTAAAATTGCTGAAAATAAAGTTATTTTATTAAATGATAAATATAGATTAATTGATAGAAATGCTTTTAATAAAGATATTGAGTCAAACATAAAAAACAAACAAATTAAAGAATTAATAGATTGAAATAAAGATTTACAAGAAGAAAATTTAAAATTAAAAAACGAAGTTGAATTACTGAAAAATTATAATTCAAAAAATCGTAATCATGGATAGATTTCTTTATTAAAACTAACTATGTGCAAAATTAATTTTTAAATCATGTAAAATTATAGTAAGAAAATTTAGGGGGTAAAATTAAATGGCAATTATTACAGCTAAATGTTATTTAGCATCATGTGAAAAAGAATATAAATTTGATTTTCTATATAGAGATAAATTTGTTTATTGTAGTGGTAAATGCTATCAAAAATCATTTGATAATACAGTAACAAAATTTACACAAAAATAAAATTTAGGAGGATAAAAATATGTCAAATAAAATTAAAAGACCAATGAATGCTTATATGCTTTTTAGTAAAGAAAAAAGAGCAGAGATTATTCAACAAAAACCTGAACTTAAATCAAAAGTTGCAGAAGTTGCCAAATTGATTGGTAATTATTGAAAAGAAATGACTAATGAAGAAAAAGTTAAATATCAAAATTTAGCTTTAGAAAATAAAAAAAGATATGAAAATGAAATTAAAAAATAAGTATCTTTATTTCATTTAAAACAATCCTAATTAGGCTTGTTTTATTTTTTAATACAGAACCATATAAATTTTTAAATCGTTTGTTTATGAGCAAATTTGGTACCTTAAAATTCATTTTAAATATATTTGAATAATAAAAAATCTTCTAGTCTCCTTAATGTCATGTTAGAAGATTTTTTATAAATTTGGGTTAAATTATGATTTCTGTTTTAGAAACATTTTAATTATACAATTTTAATTGATTTTGTAAATAGATTTCTTGTATAACTCAATTTTGGTTAAAACTTAACTAATTGCAAAATACACAAAATTTGATAACATGTAGTTATTATCGAATATATAAGTTTTAACCCATTGCTTTATTTTAAAAGTAAATGGGTTTTAATATTTAAAAGGAGAAAATGAAAAATGCTAGATTTATATTTTCAAAAATATTTTACAGATAAAAGTGATGGTGAATTTTTTAATTTAATAATTAATGAGATAATTCAAAAAAATGTAATAGTTAAAAATGATAATACAATGGAAATTTTAAATAAATTGAAATTTAAAGAAACTAATAATTTTCGCGAATTTAAATCATTAATTGAAGAACATGTTAAAATATTCCTTTTTTATGAAATCAAAGAAATTTTAAATGAATGAAAGAAAAGAAATATTATTAAAATTAATGCTTTTGAAAGAAAAGAAAAATATAATCTTCAAAATGTTCCTGATGGTAATTTTAAAGATTGCTATAAAATTTTTCAAAAAAATAATGAATATTTTAACGGAAATTATACTATGACTATACTTCCCAAAATTCATCAAAATTTACAAGAATTAAAAAATATATATAAATCGCTCAATAAAGATGATTTGTTTCTAGAAAAAGATTATTTTTTAGATTTGCTTAAAAAATTTCAGGAAATTACAACTATAGATTTATTTAAAATTAAAAACTTAGAATTACGAAATCATGAACAGAATTTAATTACAATTAATAAAGATATACATAATATAAGAAAAAATATTAAATATTTTGAACAAAAAAAAATAAATCCAGTTTTCAATTTTGTTATTAAATTTTTTAGTTTTGGATGTATTGACAAAAATAAAGATATAAAAAATAAAATTTTATTAGAAAATCAGGAACTTTAAAAAATACTATCAAAAAAAGATGATACTAATAATCAAATTGAAAAATTAAAAATAGAAATATTAAAATTTGAATATGCAACAAATTATGTAAAAATAAATTCAATAGATTTACAAAATCAAACTTCAACAATTAGATATCAAAGCTCTAGTAGTAAATCACAAAAAATGTAAAAAATAAGAGGTTGTAATTACAACCTCTTATTATATTGATATTAAGATTAAATAAAAAACGTTACTAGTACTACCCTTCAAAAGCCTCACTAGTAACTAAGTAATTGTACAATAAATTATATAATTTTTGAATTATAAATAATAAGATTTCAAAAAAAATATTTTTAAATTAATTATCAAAAACAACTTCATCGTCTTTATTAATATCACTAAGTATCTGTGATATTTTATTTGACATATTTTTTTGTCCTGTTTGTTTTTCCTTTTTAATTCAAATAAATTCATATTTTTTTTACTTTACCATTTTCTTTCTTTTTATCATAACTTATATTTAAATCAGAATATTTATTAATTTCATTAATGGCAATAACAATTGTATATTTTTCAAATAAACTTCTGACAAACTTACCATTGTAAAATATAGTATTTTAACAAATATAAATCGTTGAATTTAAGAATATGAATATAAAAAACCATTCATATTCTTAAACATCGCTAAAAACAGCAAATATAAGCAAAATAAAGGTACATTAATTTAGTTGGTGGTTTTATGCAAAAAGTTGATGGAAAAGATATTTCGTGATTATTACGTTGTAAAGAGTGTTCTAAAACTTTGAAAATTAAAGATGTTAAAGAAACTATTACTGGTGATTTTAAAATGTGTGATAAGCATTTAGAAATAATAGAAAAAAAGTATAATAAAACTTGAAATATCAATTAAAAAAAATATCAAAAAAGCGTTGAATATATAGGTTATTTTCTATATCAAATATAGAAAATATGATATAATTAATATATAAATATTTAGATAATTTTATCAATAAAGGAGAACAAATATGATTAATTTATCAGAACAACAACCAAACGAAATAACTAATCTATTGTCACAGAATAATATAAATATTGAAACAAAATCACCCACTTTTAAGAAAAACAAAGATAACAATATCTGTTTATTTTTTTTAAAAGTAATATGAATTTGTACGTGAACTATATTAGGAGGACTAATTGGTTTTTGAATAAGCAATACACCAGAAAATGAAACCAAAAAACAATCAAGTTCAATAATATTAGCATTATTTGGTTTTGGTTTAGGAATTAAATCTTTAGAAATTTTAGATTTTAAGGAAATTGAAAACGAAATTAAAGACTTTTCAACTAATGGAATAGATAATGAACATTTAACAACAATAAATAACCAAATATTGCAAACGTCAAAAATAACTAAAGAAGTAGCAACACAAACCAATACTACTGAAGAAAATAAATATTTTGAACGAATTGTTAAAGTTGAAATTCACAATAGTGATTTTCAAATTGAAAATCAACCCTCAACAAGTGCAGGAATATATCATTTATAAATACAAAAAATAAAAATAAGGAGAATTAATAAAATGAAAAAGTTACTAAATGTGCTTGCAGTTTCTACTTTAGTAGGTACAAGTGCAAGTAATTTAAAACCATTGTTTACGAACACTAATGTAAATAATAATTTAAAATTAAATCAAATAAATCACAGAGACATCAGTATCAAAAATCAAAAGGAGACAAATCCATTTATTAATAAGATTCCAACAATTGATGATAATTCAAATATTTCATCAAATGTAATAAGTTTTAATGGAACAATATATTTAGGTACTTATCAAAAAGGTTTATGAAAAAGTACTGATGGAGTTACATTTGAACAAGTGACTGGATTACCAAATGATGTCTCTAATATTGCAACATTTGATAAAACAGTTTATGTAGGTACTCAACAAAGTGGTTTATGAAAAAGTACTGATGGAAAAAATTTTAGTAAAACATCATTTTCTGGTAAATATACATCAAGTATTACAATTGATTCTTCTGGTAATGTTTATGTTGATAATTTAGGAGCATTATTTAAATCAAAAGATGGAGTTACATTTGAACAAGTAACTGGATTACCAAATGATGTCTCTGCTATTTCATATTTTAATAATACAATTTATGTTGGTATGGAAAACAAAGGTTTATGAAAAAGTACTGATGGTATTACATTTGAACAAGTAACTGGATTACCAAATAATTTTGTTATTCAAAAAATCCACATTACTTTAAATGGAACAATATATGTAGGTAGTCAAGAAAGTGGTTTATGAAAAAGTACTGATGGTATTACATTTGAACAAGTAACTGGATTACCAAATGATAAAATTAGAAGTATAAAATCTAATTCAAATTTAATTATAATTGGTTTTAATAATGGAGAAATATATCAAAGTACTGATGGAGTTACATTTAATAAAATATATCAAATAGATCATTATATTGTTGTTAATGTTAATGCTGATGGAACAATATATGTAGGAACTGAAAAAAGTGGTTTATTAATTATTAATTCTTTATTAAAATTAAATAAACCAAACTATTTGGGAAATTTATATAACGGCATAGTTTATAATTCTGCACAAAAAATAGATATCAAAGAAAAACTAGTTGCAAAGGTAACATTAGATAACAAATCAATTACAATTCCAACAACAGACCTTGATATACCGGTTGGTGAACACAATTTAGTTTTAACTTTAAAAGATAAATCACTTGCAAGTATTTTTGGTGGAGATTCTAATACTGGTCAAGTTGCATACAAATTATGAGTTAAAACATCAATTGATAAAAAAGACATACAATATTCAACAAATATTGATGATACAGACCTAACGGATTTATCATTGGGTTTTATTGCAGATGTTAAAGAAGGAAAAACAACATATCATAATTCTCCAATTATTGAAACCAAGAATAAAGATGGAACTGGAACACATAATGCAAGTTTAAATATCGATTTTAAAGATATTTTGATTGATTATCCTAATAGTTTTTATGTACAAGGAAATGTTGATAATTCAAATAATTTTACAGTAACTGGAACACATAAAACTTTTTCTAAAAATTTATCAATCCAAACAGATGGCATATATCATTTACATTTAGAAGATACAGTAGGTAATAATTATGATAGTTATTTAGAACTTGGCGAAAGTAATTGAAAATTAAAAGGAACTTTTAATGATGATACATTAAATAGACTTAAAAATAAACTTAATGTAACTGTCAATTTAACAGACCCAAAACAATTAGCACAAGCTACTGGTTGATTAACAAATTATGATAAATTTTCTTCCAATTTATTTGTTAAATCTTTACAAGAAAATAGTAAAGGTTTTGAACAAGATATCAAAAAAGAATTAGAGAATGATTTTAAATGATTTTTAAAACCTTTAACATATGAACCAAATAATGAACCAAAGTTTGATGATAGTCTCGATAAAAATGTATTAATAAAAACAATTAGTGACAAGGCTAATGAAATTTTAACTAAAGGTTTAGATGTATTACCTAAAAATATAAATGTAAATACTTCAAATGTAGTAAATAAATCAACTTTGGAACACTATACAAATTGAATCACTAATTATCAAGATTTTATTAATAAAAACAAAGATAAATGAATAAATGAAATTGAAAAAATAGCTTCTCATGGTTTTGCTACTGATGAGCAAGAAAATAAAATCAAAGCACAAGTAAGTCAATTTTTAAATAACGATAATATTAAAAATTATTTAAAAAATGTTGTTTGAGAAGACAATAAATTATTAAAATCTACAAGCAATGATTATCAACAATATATTGAATTAGATAAACTTAAAACAGATACTATTAATTGAGTAAATCAAAACTTATCTGCAATAAGCACAGCATATCAAAATGCAATTAAAAATGCTGAAAGTGGCTTGAATTTACATGGATATACTATTTCTGAAATTTTAAATGGCAAATCAAAACCACAAACAAAAAGTGAAATTGATAATTTTGCAGATGGACAAAGTTATCATGATTGATTGCAAAATCAAGCAAATATTAAATTTCATAGTTGACAATTAAAAATTGGTTTACCTATTGGTTTAATTTCATTAGTTGTTGCTGGTTGTTTTATTTATAGACGCACAAATCCTAAATATAATGGTTATTGAAGAGGTAAAAAAGAAGCAAAACTTAGAAAATCTAATTTTAAAAAAAATGATATTGATAAAAATAATAAAAGTGATTAAGTATGACTGAAAAAGAACTAGGAATGCATATTGATAATTTTGTTAAGTTAAATCCAAAACAAAACAAAATATCTAATATAAATAAATATAAGACTTACTGCATAACTAGTTAAATTTTCATTTTTTTGTTATTTTTAAAATAAAAGTTGAATAGTTAGGGATAAATTTTATGACATATTTTGAATTAAAAGATAAATCTGATCAATATTTTCGTAAAATAGTGGGTATCAATAAGTTAGTTTTTAATGAAATCTTAAATGTTTTATTAGAACATAAAAAACTAAAAACTACTATTGGTGGAAGACCATATAAAATGTCAATAGAAGATAGACTAGTAATGACTTTAAGATATTTATATGAAAATCGTACATATCATAGTATTGGTGCTGAGTATGATATGGTTGATACTACTGCTTTACGAAATATTCGTTCAATTGAAGACATTTTAATAAAGAATAATAAGTTTAATAATTTAACAAATAAAAATATTTTTTTAAAAAGAAGAATTCAAAAATAAGACTTTGATAATTGACGTAACAGAAGTAGAAACAGAACGACCAAAATATAACCAAAAAGATTGATTTTCTGGCAAAAAATGAATACATACTGTTAAGTTTCAAACCATAATTAATGCACATACTAATGAAATTTTAAGTATTTTTCCTGATACTGGTAAAAATCATGATTTTAAAACTTTTAAAAATTCGAAGTTAAAATTTTTATCAGAAACTGTAATTCTTGCAGATAAAGGCTATCAAGGTTTACAAAAAATTCATGGTAATACATTTTTACCCATTAAAATTAGTAAAAACAATCCTAAAACAAGTAAAATTAAAATTTTTAATAAGATTATTAATAAAAATCGCATAAAAATTGAACATGTTTTTGCGTTTTTAAAATGTTTTAAAATTATTGGTTATAAATTTAGAAAAGGTAGAAAACGAATATTTTTAAGATTTAATTTAATTGCAGGATTTTATAATTTATCATTAAAACTTAAAAACGTTATGCAGTAAGTCTTATGGTTAATTATTTCCCAATAAAAAATTAGAAAAATTAATAAAATTTAATAATAATCAAATTTCTTTACTATCTAATTTTGATGAAAAAGAAATAAATGGACTTTATAATCAATTAATATTTATAACGTTCAATTAAAAAACAGCTTAGGAAAAAATAATAATCTACTAGAATTGATTACTAATCATAAAACTATTTTGTTTAGTATAAATTATCTAATGTATCCAAAACTAGCTAGTGCAGTTGGAAAAATTATTATTCAAGATTTAAAAGAATTAACAACAATCAAACCTAAAAAACAAAAAATCAATGTTATTTTAGATGAGTTTAACGTTTTTGCAAGTGATAACATTATCAATTTAATTAATAAAACTCGAAGCTTTAACTATCAATGCTTTTTATCTTTTCAAGTAACAGATGACTTAGCAACTGAAAAGATAAAACTTTTAAATACAATATTTGGAAATGTCACGAACATCATTGCCCATATAGTAAACGACGTTGAAAGTCCTGAATATATAACAAAAGTATTTGGTACTAAGGAAACTCAAAAAATAACTAGACAAATTGACTTTAAAAATAGCACTGCAAATATGGGTTCTGTACGTTCAGTTGATGAATTTATTGTTCACCCAAACAATCTTAAAACCCTTAAAATTGGCGAATGCTATTTTAAAACCACTCTTCCAAGTGGAGAAACGTTTATTAAAAAAAGTTAAAATCATAAAAATTGAATAATTACCTAAATAATAAACATACATTATTTATGATATAATGATAACAATAAAAAAAGATTTAGTAGATACCGCTACTAAACCTATGTACCTAAATAAATGTGACCAAACATTTATAAAGGGTTGATAATTATGTAAACACAATACAAGGTGTTTGTATAATTATATCACATCAGAAATTTGTGTGAATAGGTTTAGTAAAATAATTACTTCTTATTCACTTTTTTATTTATATTAAAAAATTATTATTATTTATTTTATAGACAGGAGCATATAATTATGCAAGTACAACAAAATAATAATCAAGTAAAAACATTTAATCAGTTAAATATTGCAAAAGATATTTCTAATTTTTTTATACCTAAAAATAATATAAATAAAAAATTTACTGATGATAGTTACCAAATTA
>JACCHO010000013.1:0-33157 GCA_025170145.1 Pyemotes zhonghuajia | reverse complement strand
CCGACTGCGCCGAACGGGGCAGAGACCATGGTTTTTTTTCCCTCCACCATCTGGCTAGTGCGCCGCAGGGTATCGGCGAGCTGGCCGGAGAGCGTGCCTGAGCCAATGAGTGTGGCTTCGTGAACCGGTACCCACTCGAACAATACCTTTTCAAAAGCGCCTTTCCCCTCATCCAGTGCAGACAGGTAGTCGGTCAACAGCACGGCGTAGGGATGATGCTTACGGCCTAAATCGGTAGGGACATTGCGCATATCGAGAAAGGCGTGTTGTAATGTTTTTTTATCCAGAAAAAAGGCCAGCATGTCGTAGAAAGCGATGCGTTCTTTGGCAGAAAAGGTTTTTTGGTGAATCTATCTCGTTGTTGCGTCAATATGAGGAGAGAGTGTCTCCGCACGGCTACTGGCCGATCCGCAGTTGTTGATTGGGCTGATAAGCCAACGTCTAGTGCAGCGCTTATGCTCTCACTGAAAAGTGCCTGACCGCCTGAAAAGGCGTTTATGCGCCATAATTCTAGGCTGCGAACTCTGCCGTTATCGCGGGATTGCGGCTGAAGTGATCGCCCCGGATACCAAATTTTTTGAACTGTACTGGACAACAAGCAAAGCGGCAGCAAAAACCTACTGGCATCGGACATTGGGTGGCATGAATCGTAATCAGCAGGCGATGCACTACATCCATGATGGCGAGGTTGACCCGCTAGCTGCGCACTTCATTTGCTCGATTGATGAATACAGTTACACGTTATTACCGTTAGAAAGTTAACGTGCCCCATCCGGGGCACTAAGTTTAAGTGACGTGGTGTTCAAGCACATGGCCTGAGTCACTTGGAACGCCAATGGCAATCTTCTGCGGTTTTTCCTGTTCAGGAATATCGTAGGTAAATCGCAGGATTAATAATCCCTTATCTAGATTCGCTTGTTGAATCGTTATCCGATGCTCAAGGCTGAAACTGAAGGAAAACGCACTTTTTCTCATACCCTGATGCACCCATTTGATGCCATCTTTTTCTTCCTTAGCCTCAGCCTCTGTTTCCTCAACCTTCGGTTTACCGCTAATAGTTAACTGGTTATTAAGCACCGAAATATCTAATTCATCCTGCGCATAGCCGGGAACACTCACCGTCATTTCATAATGCGCATTACCTTTTTGCAGCAGATTATAGGCTGGCGTATCACTCACAGGTTTTTCGCCCGTTAAACGACTAAACAAATTATCCATCTGCGTAAAACGATCAGAAAGCAGATGATTGCTCAGTGCTGGGATAAGAGAGAAAGAACGATAAGCCATAACATCCTCCTTTAACTAACACGACGTTGATTAATCATCAGGTTCACATCCCTTATATAGGGGTGCTCGATACGTTTTCAAGTGCTCACTCAACATAAGAGAAAAACAATGTTGCATTCATTATTGCAGTCAGCGTTGGTTGCCGTCAAACCTCATATTGACGCAACAACGAGATAGATTCACCAAAAAACCTTTTCTGCCAAAGAACGCATCGCTTTCTACGACATGCTGGCCTTTTTTCTGGATAAAAAAACATTACAACACGCCTTTCTCGATATGCGCAATGTCCCTACCGATTTAGGCCGTAAGCATCATCCCTACGCCGTGCTGTTGACCGACTACCTGTCTGCACTGGATGAGGGGAAAGGCGCTTTTGAAAAGGTATTGTTCGAGTGGGTACCGGTTCACGAAGCCACACTCATTGGCTCAGGCACGCTCTCCGGCCAGCTCGCCGATACCCTGCGGCGCACTAGCCAGATGGTGGAGGGAAAAAAAACCATGGTCTCTGCCCCGTTCGGCGCAGTCGGATCCCCCGGTTTTCTGCTTGCTGAATATCGCCGCATTTCAGCGTGTCAATATCCCGGTCATGCAGGCAGTGAATATGCTCGGTGAAACCGCCAGCCCGTGGCTGGAAAGGCGCATTAATGAAACGCGCTAAGGCGAACATCTTGGACTGGCTTTAAAAAGTACCAGCTATGACTTTCCCTCACGGGAGTGTGTCAATCAAATGATGCTGTTCACCGCAGGCACGGGCGCAGAAAACAGCCTGGAGCAGTTCTCTGTCCAGGCATCAATACCGCCCTCTTCTAGTTCGCATTGAATGCGGGCGCGGGCAGCCTTGGCTTCCAGAATGACGGTTTCGGCCTGTATCTGCTCTAAGCGTTGCAGGGTATACTCTTCCATCACGGGCGGTTGAGTCGGCGGTGTTTTGGTATAGGCTGATGCGCTTAATCCTGCCGCGATAAACAGGGCACATTTATAATTTTGCATATAATTTTCCTTCCATCCGGTAACTTAATCGCCCCTGATTGAGCGTGATCGTGATAATGACACTTTTTATAACGTTTGGCTTTAATGCCAAAAGGCAGCTCAGCGTTCCAAAGTAGGTTAACTACCTTGGTGAAGGATCACGATCTGCCGGATGACATAATGTGCTAAGATGCAGATTAAACGAAAGCGCAGTTAAGTGAAAAGGGTAAGCAAGAAATCGATAAGTTAATAAACTCACCGGCAGAAAAAAGGGCGAGGAAATGAGTAAACTATCCCACCACGATAGTCTGTTTAAAACATTCCTCGGTGATATCACTATTGCAAGGGATTTTTTAGACATTCATTTGCCTGAAAAGCTGCGTCGATTATGTGATTTTAGTACGCTAGCGATGGAATCCGGTAGTTTTATTGAGCCCGACCTGCGTAGCCAGTGTACGGATATGCTCTATTCGGTGCAGACGACAACAGGAATGGGGTATATCTATACACTCATCGAGCACCAGAGTTGTCCGGAAAAGATGATGGCATTCAGGCTGTTAAGGTATACGGTGGCTGCCATGCAGCGGCACCTGGAGCAGGGCAACGACACTTTGCCGGTGGTGATACCGCTGCTATTTTATCAGGGTAAAACGTCGCCATATCCTTACAGTACCCATTGGCTGGATTGTTTTGCTGATCCGCAACTGGCCCAGTCTGTTTATATGCAGGCGTTTCCGCTGGTTGACATCACGACTATCCCCGATGAGGAGATAGTCACGCATCGGCATGTTGCCCTGATGGAGCTGGTGATGAAGCATATCCGCACCCGTGATATGCTAGAATTAAGTCAGCAGATAGCGGGCTTGCTCACACAGTGGGCAGTTCCGCTAGGGCTATTTCGAGGCTTAATGGGGTATATTGTCGAACGCGGCAATACGTCTGATGCAAAACAATTTTTGTATCAGCTTGCAGAGAAAGCAACTGATTATCGGGAGGTGGTGATGACCATTGCAGAGCAGCTACGTCAAGCAGGTAGACAGGAAGGTAGACAGGAATCTGCTCGCACCATCGCGCGCCAGCTTCTGGCCAACGGCGTTGATCTGGCGATTGTCAAAATGTCGACAGGCCTGTCTGATATGGAGATGAATGCACTGATGGATTAATCGATGCCGAGTGATGCTATTTTACCTCGCTTATTTTATCAGCGTGACACGCTTTGTGTGGCAAAGGATTGACTTGGAAAAGGGTTAAGATAAATGAGTAAAATACTTGACTCACCTATAACATAGGTGCAGCGCCCGGTAGTTATTTAAAATGTAAAACCCCCCGTTTAAACTCGAGCGGGTTTAAATTTTCCCGGGTGCTGGCGTGAAGTGGAGGAGAGGATTTTATCCTTTTGTTTTACTAATTATATTAAAAGGCATGATTAGTAAAAACACCTTAAAAATTTCATGGTGCAGAGAGGAAGATGATGTGTTAAGGCCCAACACACAGTGAGTGTTAAGCTTTTTTTCTTTCTATCTCTGTGGTGTATTGCACACCCTTTAAGAGCGAAAATGAATAAGCGAACGTGAAACATTGTCATCAAATTATTAAGTGAATAAAAATCCAGTTTAACTTTAATGTCCTCTAATGTTTGATTGACAACTTGCTATTTAAAATAACGCAAGTCATTGATTTATATTTTAAACAAGCCAAGAGATAAAGGCATCGTCGTTTCAAACTGAACAGGGGTCAGTTCCGGGAATATCTCTCTCAACCTGATTTAAGTCGAAGGTTCTCATGCTATGCCCTCTATCACTGGCCTACGAGGAGTACGAAAGGGCGTGAGTGAATAGCAGAAAAATAATCCGGCAGGGTTCAATGAATTTTAAAACAAGGGTGAATGGTAGCCATAATTGCGGCCTTTTTGTCTGATTCTCTAAAACCTCCCTCCCTGCTGTGAAACAGGGAGGTGAGACGTAACATGGTTAACAGACCGGTGATAAAGAAACCAGCGAGCCTTTCGGCTTCCCCGTCACATTCCACCTTACAGGAACGAAACGCTAGTTATTACGGAAACAGAAAAACCGCTTATGTCCGCTTTGTCGTTTAGGCTGTCAACCCGATTGTCCTGTTACAGGCAACACTATAAGTGTTCTACTTAACGTTGTGCTCGTAAGTAAAACTGCTTATTTCTTTCTTGTAGAAAAGTCATTTTCCTTCTTAAGGAGTTAAATTTTGCTTTAATATCAACACTAAGGTTTTTGATCGCTTTTCACCATTTTGAAGCTTTGTTGAATAACATAGATTTTATGCTACCAGTCCGGTGAAACTATTGATTCCATCAACGTAAAATCATCCAGTTAGATCTCATAAGAAAATAGTACACCCGAGATAATAAGTATTTTCTACTGAAACGAACATCAAAGAACAGTATGCGTCCCTATTATTCAACAAATCCTCAATCCATATTTTTTATGTGATGTGTCTTTTTTTGAAAAAAAAGACACTATAAACATTTAATACAATAATATTGTGAACAATTTTTACTTATTTAACAGTATGACATGTAAACCAAGAATAACTTTCCATAAATAAAATGATATGGCATTTAATTTTTACTGAAATATAATCCCACCTTACTTTAGAGAGACACTAAAGATGAAAACAATGTTAATAACAGGATCAAGTGGGCTTATTGGAAGAGCGCTCTCTCAAAAGATGAGTAAAGTTTATTATGTAGAAAAATTCGATAATCATTTACCTGAAGAATCTAATGAATACGGGGAAATACTTTCCCCTAGTATACTGCAGAACCGGTTAGAGAGTTGTGACGGCATTATTCATCTGGCTGCAATCTCTCGTGTCATATGGGGAGAAAAGCAACCAAAACTTTGCTGGCGGACTAACGTTGAGGGTACACGTAATGTGTTAGAGGCAGCATACCACTCCTCTAGAAAACCTTGGGTGATTTATGCAAGTAGCCGAGAGGTTTACGGCCAACAACAAGTATTTCCTGTCAGAGAATCTGCTCCGTTACAACCATTAAATCATTACGCCCGTTCAAAAGTGGCAGCTGAGAAACTGACTGAAAAGTACAGGTCTATGGGATTAAAAACAGCTATTGTGCGTTTTTCGAGTGTGTACGGAGACACTGATGATCATCATGACCGGGTCGTCCCTGCTTTCTGTTATGCGTCAGCGACGGGAGCTCCCATTCATATTGAGGGAGAGAGTAATACGTTTGATTTTACACACATTACCGACGTTATTGAAGGAATATTAAAAATTATCCAGCTTTTAGAAGCTGGACAAGAGTTGCCAATCATTCATCTTACATCGTGCCATCCAGTTTCCTTAAAAAAAACTCTCAGAACTAGCTATAAAATATGGTAATTACCACCCAGATTGTATTATTAAACCATCTAGAAATTTTGATGTTTCAAAATTTTATGGTGACAATAGTCTAGCTCGAAAGTTACTAGACTGGGTGCCTAAAATAGGCATCGAAACAGGAGTTTCTAAATTAATAAATGATTTTTATAAGAAAAAAAATAGTAACGATACTCATGATTTTGAGAAAAATAGAAATGAAAATACTAAAAATCATTCACGGATATCCTCCTGTTTATAACGCTGGTTCTGAGGTTTATAGTCAAATGCTATGCCACGGTCTAGCTAAAAATAATAAAGTCTATGTTTTAACAAGAGAAGAAAATCCTTTTAAAGAAGATTTTTGTTGTACTCTTATTCAAGACAGAAACGAACCATCCATCACACTATACAAAATTAACATACCATCAGAAAAATATCGTTATCGATATCGACACTCACAGGTAGATGAGCAAGTAAACGTATTACTTGATCGTTTAAAACCAGATCTGGTACATATCGGACATCTTAATCATCTGTCTACTTCATTAGTAGACATCATAGCAAAGAAAAATATTCCCGTTGTTTATACTCTTCATGATTACTGGTTGATGTGTCCGCGTGGACAATTCATACAACGTAATAGCTCTGCCTGTGACCCATTATGGTCACTTTGTAATGGACAGGAAGATAAAAAATGTGCCCAGTATTGTTATTCAGGTTATTTTTCATGAAATGACACTGAAAACAGTATCGACATTGCATACTGGGGCGATTGGATAAAGCGACGGATGTATTATGTCTATGAAATGGTAAAGAACATAAAATGTTTTATCGCTCCATCCTTATATTTGTATCACAGATATATAAAGGATTTTGGTTTACCAAAAAAGAAAATGATTTATCTAGATTATGGGTTTGACATAAACAGATTAACAGGCCGGCAGCGTATAGCAAGAGAGGCTTTTACTTTTGGTTATATTGGCACTCATATTCCAGCTAAAGGAATTCAATTATTAATTCAAGCGTTTTCTAGACTTAGTAAAAATTGTCATTTACGTATCTGGGGACGGCCAAGACAGCAAAACACAGCAGGATTATATGCACTAATCTCACAATTACCGTCTGAGGTTCAATCTCGGATTGAATGGCGGCCAGAATATAGTAATGAAGAGAGCTTATCTGAGCAAATGCAACGCCTGGTCAGTAATCCTTCATGGGCACAAGAGCTAGGATTACGTGGATATATACAATCTGACGACGGTAATATTCCTAGCCGTGAAACCCACGTCAAAGAAATAGAGAAAATTTATCAATCTCTGCTGTAAAAAAAGGCACATACGTAAAGGTGAACAAATGAAAGAGAATAAACCTGGCCCCTGGCGTATCACTTTTGATACTAATCCGGACGATTGCAATTTAGCATGTATCATGTGTGAAGATCATTCGCCTTATAGTCACACGCAATCTGATCGAATAAATGCCGGTTTACCCAAAAGAAGAATGGATATTGGTTTGATAAGAAAAATTTTACTTAATGCTCAGGGAACACCTTTATCAGAGATAATTCCGTCTACTATGGGAGAGCCGTTAATATACGAACACTTTGATGAAATCATCAAACTGTGCCATGTATATAATATAAAACTCAATTTAACGACCAACGGAACCTTTCCACGTAAAGGTGTAAAAGCTTGGGCAGACTTGCTTGTTCCTATCACATCAGATATTAAGATATCTTGGAACGGGGCCAGTAAAGATATACAAGAAACAATCATGCTGAAAAGCAGATGGGAAAAGGTCTTGAAGAACCTGGAACAGGTTATCACTATCCGCAATAAATTTTCAGAAGAGGGAGGAAACTATTGCCAGGTTACCTTACAGATGATTTTTCTCGAAACCAATGTTCATCAATTAGATAAAATTGTTCAATTAGGGATAGATATGGGGGTTGATCGTATTAAAGGCCACCATTTATGGACGCATTTTGCACAAATTAAATCCTTATCAATGAGACGTAATCCTGAAGCAATTCAGCGCTGGAACAACGCGGTTATTCAAGCCCAGAAGAGGGCTGAATCTCATCCATTATCTAATGGTAAATTAATAAAATTAGTTAATTTTGATTTATTAGATGAATCTGCCCAACATGATTTAGCGCCCGGAGGTATTTGTCCTTTTTTGGGCCAAGAGGCTTGGATCGCGACTGACGGACGATTTAATCCATGCTGTGCTCCGGATAAAGAGCGCCGTAAGTTAGGCTATTTTGGGAATCAAGTTATAGCTTACAATTAAAGAAGCGCCGATGAATAATATAACTTGGCAGAATAGTAAAGTCTCACCCTGTGAACAATTCCACACCATCGATGGTATTCCCATTTATTCTTCCCTTTTCAGTCGAGTAATGAATTACCATGAACCTGGTTTAGCAGCTGTAGAAGACAAATCGGGTGCTTATCATATTGATGATGCAGGATTACCTAAATATAGCCACAGATTCATAGAAACATATGGTTTTTATGAGCAGTTAGCAGCCGTCAGAGATAAAACCGGCTGGTTTCATATTCACCCTAATGGATCAGAATGTTACCCATATCGTTATCTTTGGTGTGGTAATTTCCAGGATAATTTATGCACAGTCAGAGACAGAAAAAATCGTTATTTTCATATTAATCATGACGGAAAAAAAGCCTATGAAAATAGCTACGCTTATGCGGGAGATTTCAAGAATGGTACGGCAGTTATCTGCAATAATAAAGAGGGCTTACATACTCATATAAATCATCAGGGGCACTTGATCCATGGAAACTGGTTTTTAGGGTTAGATATTTTTCATAAAGGACAAGCCAGAGCAAAAGACAAAAATGGATGGCATCATATAAATAAATTGGGTCTGTCACTTTACCCTCAACGCTATTCTCAGGTAGAACCCTTTTACAATGGTATTGCCTACGTAGAAACATTTACAGGGGAACTACTAACTATCAACACACAGGGCCAAAAAGTAACACAATTACGCCCTGCGCTTCAGAAACCCTGGCAAAAAATTTCTTCAGATATGGTCGGATTTTGGCGAACAGAAACGCTTGCTGTCACCGTCCGTTTGCATGTGTTAGAGAGTTTACCCGGAACAACGGAAGAGGTAGCACAAAAAGCAGACTTACCTTCTAAATACCTGGGAAGATTGTTACGTGCTTTGTGGGAATTAGGTTGTGTTAAAAATAAGGACGATTCATGGCAGTTAACAGAGTATGGGGCAAAGCTTGTTCCACATGAAGACAGTTTTTTATCATCAGCTGCTATCATGTGGTCTGATGTTAACAGAAAAGCGTGGGGCAGATTAGGCAGAATAATTTCCGATGGAGAAGATAAAAATCATACTTTATTTAAAGTTATAGCATCAGATAAAAATAGAAAAATATATCATCAAGCGATTGATGGATATGCTACAGAAAATTTTTCTTTTCTACCAAGATTAATTGACTGGCAGCAGCATCAACAGGTTATTGGTATAGGCAGAAGTTCGAAGGTGTTACTGGAGCAGTTGTTGACAGCACACAAACATTTGCATGCACTGCTATTAGCAGATAACTACATTTTTCAGCCTATTTCAATTAATGCTGCTCTTAAATCCCGATATCAGTTAAAAACTCAGCCCTTATATCACCCATGGCCAAAAATGGCAGACGCTATTTTATTGCCCAGGGCACTTCATTATTGGCCTGATGAACAGGCAACAAAAATCCTACAAAAAGCCTATGATGCGTTATTTCCTGATGGAAAAATTTATTTAACAGAGATGTTGCTCAATGAACAGCGTCCTGATGGTGCTCTGCTTGACCTGAATATGCTGGCAGAAAGTGGAGGAAAATTGCGCACGTTGGAGCAGTGGAGAATTTTTTTAAAGAAATCTTCATTATCTATACAACAGCATATGCAAATTACTGACGGCGTGGACCTGCTAGTTTTTAAAAAACCTTGTTAAAAAAGTGCATTCCTATGCAATCTAAAAGAAGAATCTTTACAGATACGGGTGTAGTGGTATTAAGTGCTGCTATGCCTGATGAGTTAGTCTTATGTATCAATAAGACCGTGGTTTCCTGGATAAAAAATTATGCAAATGAATTAGCATGTAGTCCAGAAGATTATATGAAGTCAGTGAGCCGCTGGGCACATCCCTGTTCGATGACAAAACAGCTTTATCAGACAGTGAAATTGCCGTTAATGGCTATTGCGAGTAGATTCGCAGGTGAGTCTGTCAGATTACACAAAATAAATATTATCAGTAAATCTGCCTATGCAAACTTACCTGTGCCATGCCATCAGGATATTGCTTATTCCCGAGAAGATCCTTATGAATTTTCTTTATGGTTAGCATTACAGGATGTTGGTCTTGCTGACGGCACGCTGGAATTGTTGCCATATAGTCAAAAAGGAATAATCGAACCTGCTGTTGATTTTTGGTCTCCTGATTTTATAGATAGCAAACAGCGGTCGTCTAACTGGAAAAAAAACTCAATCAGTGTACCGGTAAGAACCGGAGATATTATCGTATTTGATTCGAAAATCTGGCATCGAAGTGCACCAAACACATCGAGTCATAACCGGTTTGCGTTGGTTACACGCTGGAGCAGAACTAATTACCAATTAACCGCCAACATTCCAGAGAAAAAACCGCGGGTCTTTGGCATGTGGACATGTGCTGGCATAACACAATCGCTGTTAAAGCAAGGGTTAGAAAATTGCTTACAACAACCTGCAGATGCTGATCTCGCCACAACGCTTAACCTGTGGCAACAGCTGTTGAGCTCTAAAGAAGCATTACCTTTTATTGTTGATACCTATCAGGCCAGAGAAGCCTTAAGAGGGGTTTCCATTCTGAATTATGCGGCAACACACCAAAATGGTGGTGACGCCCAGGGTAAAGTCTATGCTTATCTGTGGCACACGCTTTTGAAACCGATGGCGCAATGGCTTAATGCGTGATTTATATACACCATCTGCAGTAAAAAAACAACGTTCCTATTTTTTATTAAAAACATGATCAACTGTTTATACAGACAGAATAAAAATATCACCATATTATGGGATCTGGTATGGCACGTGAGTAGCTTATTTTTCTATGGGTTTGCATGGAGTTCGCGATGCGCTTGCAGGAGATCCTCTCTGCACGTTTTTTCTCTCAATTTCGTGTGAAATCCGCATGTATTATAGCTATTTCGATAGCTATACCATCTGTAACATCACCAGTAAACTGTCTGATATGCCAAGAGCGTGTGAAAGTGTATTAGAAATTTTTTTATTTCATGTCACATTTATTGGTGGCGCTGTAATAATAAGTATTTGGCTCAAACGAATCTAAATTTCGCTATTATTTCTCTTGTATGGTAAATATTACATTTATGGGCAAGCTTTTATTGGGCTAAAACATGTCACTATGCAAGTGAAAAACATGCCATGGCGATAGCAGATTTAAATAGCAATATCGCAGGTATTTTTATGAACATAAAAAATATTTTTCTTTTTGCGTGAGAAAATAACGAGATAAAACGGTTCATGTCATATCATAAAGAAGAAATTTTATGCTCAAAATATGCGCGTCAGACAGTAGAAAAGCTAAAAATACTTCAAAGCTTACTTGCTGTTATCTATCTACTATCATTGTTAAGTTATTTAATAGTTGGGTGGTTCTATAGGATCATTTTTCCCGGGGATTTTGCTTTAGTTCCTGTACTAGCGTTTAGTCTGCTTGGAATGGTATGGTGGTTCAGCAATCAGATACCGATTCTTTTTCGAGAAGCTGGTTGTATAAAAACGGCGTTGTTTCTTGACCCAACAAAAGCCAAAAAAGAATCTAAAGAAACTTGGTTAGAAATAAATCACGGTGAAATTATTTTTCATAAAATTTCATTTAGTTATCCTGAAGGTAAAGCAGTATTCAAAAATTTATCTTTATCTATACCTGCCAGACAAAAGATTGGCTTAATTGGTTTTTCAGGTGTAGGAAAATCAACACTGATACAGTTATTGTTGAGACTGTATGATATAGATGCGGAGAATAATGATTAATAAAAAAATATTCATGAGGTCTCTCGCCATTCCTTATATCAAGCAATATCCAGGAAATAATATTATTAAGTATGGTAGTGATACTGAAACAGAAGAAGACGTTTATGCAGCTGCACGAATTTCTGGATGTCATGAGTTTATGCAAAATTCACCTCAAGCCTATCATTTATTATTTGGAGAGAAAGGAAAGGCATTATCTGGAGGACAGAGGTAGAGTATTTGTATTGCCCACGCCGCTCTCAAGAAAAGCCTCATTTTGATTCTAGATAAAGCAACATCGGCCCTCGATTCTATTACCGAATCTGTTATTCAGACTAACCTTGAGAAACTAATAAAAAAAGAAAAACTATTATAATAACGCACAACGTAAATATTCTAGAAATAGTTGACAGAATCATTTTCCTTAACCAAGGAAAATTATTGGTAATGGAATTAAAAATAGTCTTCTAAAGAAGAACGCTTTCTTTAAGAAGATGTATTCATCGAATACATGTAAAAATAATATTTTATAACGATATAATGAATTTAAGTAACGAATTAACTTCGTTATTAAATTTGGAAGCTAATTGGCATTATCAGACGATAAATTTAAATGCTTCAGAAAATTATACCAGGCCGCTTATTATTAAACAACTTGTCGGATTACATCCGAGTTATGATTTCTACGAATTTCCACCTTCCGGGGGCCTTATTGAAGGGCCATGGTACTTTTCTAGTGAAACATATCAGAAAAAAAATGGAACATCATATCAATAAATTAAGTGGTGATTTATTGCATTTCCTCATTCTTTATACAAGGGCTAAGAAAGAACAGGCGGCTGAAATATCCGTACTCACCGGATTAGCAAAAAAGAATGATAATATATTTTATGTGCATGGAAAATATGGTGGACACTTTGGTTTAAGTTTCCTTAGTGAAGGAATAGGAATAAAGTTAATCCCGGTATTTTTTTATTATGAAAAGTACCAGATAGATGTAGATAATATGATAAAATCAATAAGAAGAGTCTGGAGAAATACAGTTTCAAGAAAACTAATAATTTTTAGTCAGAATTTCATCTTTTGTCAGAAACCGATAAAAAGATTAAAAGAACTCTTATTCTGATACCATGATTACTTGCAATGTTTCTGATACATTGGGCCTGATTATAGGTAAACAGTTTATTAACCCTGTAACCCATGGTATAGATATCATTCATTTGAGTACCCATAAAACCTTTCCAGGCCCACAAAAAGCAGTAATAGGATTTCCGTCATCATGCAATAAGACTATCAAAGATAGTATCCAGAATACGTTATCTTCTGGCTTGCAGTCCAACTGCGGTACCGCAGAGATATATTGGTACTAGCCGCAGCGTTAGAAGAGATGAGACTGTTTGGGGAATCCTATGCTCGTGCAACGTGCCAGAATGCAAAACATCTAGCTGGTTTGTTAGCCCGCAAGGGTTCTACCGTTGCCGGAAAAATTTAAGGATATGGCGACGTTTTACCCTGATAAAATAGCAGCGGTATCACCACCGGCAAAGTGTCGTTGCCCTGCTCCAGGTGCCGCTGCATGGCAGCCACCGTATACCTTAACAGCCTGAATGCCATCATCTTTTCCGGACAACTCTGGTGCTCGATGAGTGTATAGATATACCCCATTCCTGTTGTCGTCTGCACCGAATAGAGCATATCCGTACACTGGCTACGCAGGTCGGGCTCAATAAAACTACCGGATTCCATCGCTAGCGTACTAAAATCACATAATCGACGCAGCTTTTCAGGCAAATGAATGTCTAAAAAATCCCTTGCAATAGTGATATCACCGAGGAATGTTTTAAACAGACTATCGTGGTGGGATAGTTTACTCATTTCCTCGCCCTTTTTTCTGCCGGTGAGTTTATTAACTTATCGATTTCTTGCTTACCCTTTTCACTTAACTGCGCTTTCTCTATTCTGCTCAGGTATCAAATTACGATTATTAAAAATCACCATATCCGCTTTGGAAGCGTAACGAATAGTGTAATCGGGTAAGTCATTCGCTTTAGCCAGTTGTTTAATGTTATGCCGGAACATTTTCAATAAGGCGGCACTCCCGGTTTTTAACCATAGTTTTTCAAGCGCTATTGAAAACTCTCCCTGATTGCCACAATGTTTTCTGGCAATTTCATAAAGTCGCCTGTCTATCGCTTTTCTAATGCGAAAGTAATCAGGACTGATTTTTAGCATTTTCTTTTTATGCAACGCCTGATAGAGCCAATCAGGTAACGTCACTTCGATCATGCCAATATCTAGCTTTCCTTTTTTATCTTCAATAATTCGCCAACTATCAATAAGGCCAAAGCCTATTGCTTCCTGTTTTTCATCAGAAAATACAATATTCGTTGTTATTCTTGTACCAGCCAATCTTTTTAAAGACTTTTCTAATTCATTGTATGTTCTCCCGCCTATTTCTCTATTCGTAGTCACTAAAAAATCATAAGGTGTAAAGCAAATAGTTCTGCTTATCTCCTCGTTATTATTCATGGCTTCCTGTAGCTTAGAGCTGCTATAAATCCAAACATCCTTATCAAAGATAGTTGCCATGCCTGATGATGTCGGTTCTATAGTAACGGTTATATTTCCATTTTTATATTTTCTAGTCTTTGTCTCCCCTCCTTTCATAGCAAAAAATGGATGTTCCATGCTTGCCATTTCATCCCTGAAACTCGAAAGCTCAACCTCATCCGCGATAAAAAATTCTAATTCATGTTTACGTGGGCGTAGTGTTTTCAAGTTGCTTACTCTCTGAGTACTTGTATTATTTACCATAGCCTCAACACTATCTAGTTTAGAGTTGCTGGTAAGAGTCAGTGCTTAAGTGACCGCTCAGTACTTACTCGCTCGTTTTGGGATTTAAAAACCCATAAAAAGCCTCAAAATACTGGGATTTAAAAACCAAAATACTGGGATTTAAAAACCAAGTCAATAAACAGAGTAAAAACACATAAAAATAACATTGTTATGTGGATAACATAAGTTTTAAACTGGGATTTAAAAACCAAAATACTGGGATTTAAAAACCAAATACTGGGATTTAAAAACCAAATACTGGGATTTAAAAACCAATACATCGAAAAAAATATTTTATTTCATATACCTACAACATAAAAAATCCCTTTAACTTATTTAACTAAATATAACTTATAAATCTTTAACTGGAATTTGCGTTTTTGAACCTGTGGATAACTTCCCTTTCAGGAAATTGACCAAAGAAGGCATTTTTATTTCTCTGAATTTCTCTGACAAGAGATTTAGTGTGAACTTGAAGCAGTAAGGCTTCAGGTCTTGTATCATGGCTCATGATGGAAAAGCCGTGGACGGCTTGCCCGTCCACGGCTTTTCCACAATCGCCAATTAACTGGCTGTACTGCTGTTGGTTTTGCTCACGCCCAATAATAGTTTTGATTTTTTTAAATCAAAACCCACGCATACAGTAGATATCGATTTTAAGGCACATAAAAAGCCTGTAGAGAAGATTTATTCTGTTATAATAGAAGAAGCAATTGGTAGTGCTTTGCTTCGCAGAGAAGCTTTTACACGCGTTTATAGGGTGGTCTTCTGGCTTTACGCTTCTTATCGATGGTAAAAAGCAGGGAAAAACCAGATAGAAAGTCTGGAACACCCTCCGTTTTTGTGCCGTATCTGTCGTTGTACAACCCCCCAACGACGAACAAGCAGTCAGTCACCAAATAAATCACACAGCGACTCAGTCTCATACCACCTGTTTTCAGATTCCCAATGCCACGTGATCATACATAACTGATTTCTTCATCACATTATCTTTAATGATATCAGATATTATAATATCTGATACTAGAAAAAACAAAGCTAAAAAAGGTATCATAAATCGCATTAAGTAAATTATGATACATATCTGTATCAGAAACCATTTGTGAGACTAAAAATGACTCTATTGGGCTATGCACGGGTATCAACCAGCCATCAGAAGCTAACGCATCAGGTAGCTGAGCTAAAAAATGCTGGCGTGCGTGAAGATAGAATTTTTACCGACATCATGACCGGAAACACCGACGACCGCGAAGGGTTACAACGTCTGCTCGGGCGCGCAGAAAAAGATGACATCATTATCTGCACGAAAATGGACCGTCTCGGGCGTAATACCGCCGATATGATCCACGTTTTCAATATGTGCCATAAAAAAGGTGTAGCAATTCGCTTCCTTGATACTGCGCTCAGTACCGAAGGCACTATGGGGAAAATGGTTATTCAGATCCTGGCCGCAGTAGCAGAAGCTGAGCGCGAACGTATTCTGGAGAGGACAAATGATGGTAGAACAGCTGCAATGGCATCCGGAGTTAAGTTTGGCAGGAAACCCCATACGGGGACTACCTCTGCCAAAACGATGATCCGCGAAGGGAAGACACTTAAGATAGTGACGGAAAAAACAGGAATATCTAGAGCTACTTATTTTAGATTGAAAAAACGCATTACCGAGAAGCTCGACGTCTAATACAGCTGCGAGGAATAGTGCTCCAGTTTTAGCCCTTAACGTCTAGGAATTTCAAAATGACTTTAGTGAAAAAATGATCAAAACACATAAACCAGATCACAAATAACTGACTTTTACGCTAGTAAGCTTGTAGAAGTGATTTTTGACACGAAGAGTTAAAGGTAGCTTTACAGTAGAAAACGCCGTAGAAAGGCTGACAGGTGACTTAAAATCGAAACCTGAGCCGGATGTCTGGCACTGGTTTCACAGAAGACGATTTGCAGCCAAAGGCTGCTTAGTTCCAAAGCGACGGGCGGAGGCCGAGGACCGGGGATGCCCGTCAGGGCATGAAAGGCGGTTCACTGAACTTGCATAGCGCACTGGCGGTTATCCACCGAGACGTGAGCGTAACTAACCCGGTTTTTAACGGAGTTTCAGCCCGCACTGCTTTCTACCGATATTTTTAACTGACCGTATTGAATAACTCAGAAAAGAACACTCTGACAGTGCTATAAGGCTGAACACCTTGCTCCTGGTATCAGGGTTTTACTCAAAATGACGTCATTCGCAAGTCATTGCTGAAAATTTATCCTTTCTGCGCCCTCATTGCAGTTTACCGTCATGCTCCGCAATTCCCTGTCGCGCGGGTTCTTATTAAGAAATAGCAAAACCACCTATATGGAGTACATGCAATATATATATAATATCGCTATGATTTTATAGCGTTGGTATTGCTATATATAAACTATAAATATATAGTTATTATAGAGCTATGAATTTGCTATAAAAAAATGGCGTGACCATAGCAATACCAACGCTATAAAATCATAGCTAAACCATAATGGTAGTATACATAGGGTATGCAGATGTCAATTTTACTGATTGCTTCAGATAAAGGTGGTGTCGGGAAATCGACTACGGCGGTGAATCTTGCCGTTTACCTGTCACAGGGTGGTAAGAGCGTTATTCTGATTAAAGCAGGCAAAGATAAAGCCCTGTTCAACTGGCAGGAGAAACGCCAGAAGCAGGGATTGCCCCTCATTCCCGTACAGGAAGCCTACGGGAATATTGCTGAACAGGTAACTAAAGCTGCCCGGCTAGCTGACGTAGTTATCGTCGATTGTCCGGGGTTCGATAGCGCAGAATACCGCAGCGCTCTTACCGTCGCTGATGTCTTCATAACGCCGATCAAGCCGTCTTCCGACTTTGAAGCTGAAACACTGACAGATGTGACCGCAACGGTCAGAAAAGCACAGAAAATGGGTAATAAAAAACTTCGTCCTTTTGTTCTGTTCACCCGTGTCAGGCATAACCGGACATCTACTGCCGCAGAGTTAGCCAAGGAGTTACAGAGCGACGATGTTTGGCTCAGGCCGCTGAATACCCGCATTGGCGAACTTACCGTTTTTGAAGATTGTGCAAACATCGGTGCTGGTGTACATGATGTTGAACGCGCTTCCAGTTTGAATAAGGCAAAAGCACAGATCGAATTACTGACAAATGAATTGGGGCTTTTATCATGAGGTTGAAAAAACCGCCTGTTGAGACAGAAGTGACAACGCCAAGTGCTTTCGTGCGCGAGGCCAGACAAGTACCGGCCAAAGGATCATCCAAACCAACATCATTTGTGTTGCAGCAGTTTTATCGTGACCTTATCGATGAAGAAAGCGATTTATCGGAACAGAACCGCACCACCCTGCTGAAAGCGGCGTTGCTGGCATTCAGTAATATGGAGCCAAATGAAAAAAATCACTGGTTACTGGAAGCCAACAAAAAAAGATAGAAAATAGCCAAAAAATCGCCAGTAACGGCGGTAAATATTCCCTAATAGGCTGGTTTGTACGCCTGGATAAGTTTACTCTTTACCCTGTTCAATCTCATCGCAGTCGAAACAGAACGCTAAATGAAAACACGTGCGAAGATGTATGTCATGCCAGTGATAAAACTAAAACATCGTTAATCCGGCTATTTGATTCCATCAAAACAGTAATGAGGAACAACGTTCCGATACCGTTCGATGCGCAGAACCGTGAAATGTTTATTTTTCGGACTATTGATGAGATTGAACAGGGTAAAGAGTAAACTTATCCAGGCGTACAAACCAGCCTATTAGGGAATATTTACCGCCGTTACTGGCGATTTTTTGGCTATTTTCTATCTTTTTTTGTTGGCTTCCAGTAACCAGTGATTTTTTTCATTTGGCTCCATATTACTGAATGCCAGCAACGCCGCTTTCAGCAGGGTGGTGCGGTTCTGTTCCGATAAATCGCTTTCTTCATCGATAAGGTCACGATAAAACTGCTGCAACACAAATGATGTTGGTTTGGATGATCCTTTGGCCGGTACTTGTCTGGCCTCGCGCACGAAAGCACTTGGCGTTGTCACTTCTGTCTCAACAGGCGGTTTTTTCAACCTCATGATAAAAGCCCCAATTCATTTGTCAGTAATTCGATCTGTGCTTTTGCCTTATTCAAACTGGAAGCGCGTTCAACATCATGTACACCAGCACCGATGTTTGCACAATCTTCAAAAACGGTAAGTTCGCCAATGCGGGTATTCAGCGGCCTGAGCCAAACATCGTCGCTCTGTAACTCCTTGGCTAACTCTGCGGCAGTAGATGTCCGGTTATGCCTGACACGGGTGAACAGAACAAAAGGACGAAGTTTTTTATTACCCATTTTCTGTGCTTTTCTGACCGTTGCGGTCACATCTGTCAGTGTTTCAGCTTCAAAGTCGGAAGACGGCTTGATCGGCGTTATGAAGACATCAGCGACGGTAAGAGCGCTGCGGTATTCTGCGCTATCGAACCCCGGACAATCGACGATAACTACGTCAGCTAGCCGGGCAGCTTTAGTTACCTGTTCAGCAATATTCCCGTAGGCTTCCTGTACGGGAATGAGGGGCAATCCCTGCTTCTGGCGTTTCTCCTGCCAGTTGAACAGGGCTTTATCTTTGCCTGCTTTAATCAGAATAACGCTCTTACCACCCTGTGACAGGTAAACGGCAAGATTCACCGCCGTAGTCGATTTCCCGACACCACCTTTATCTGAAGCAATCAGTAAAATTGACATCTGCATACCCTATGTATACTACCATTATGGTTTAGCTATGATTTTATAGCGTTGGTATTGCTATGGTCACGCCATTTTTTTATAGCAAATTCATAGCTCTATAATAACTATATATTTATAGTTTATATATAGCAATACCAACGCTATAAAATCATAGCGATATTATATATATATTGCATGTACTCCATATAGGTGGTTTTGCTATTTCTTAATAAGAACCCGCGCGACAGGGAATTGCGGAGCATGACGGTAAACTGCAATGAGGGCGCAGAAAGGATAAATTTTCAGCAATGACTTGCGAATGACGTCATTTTGAGTAAAACCCTGATACCAGGAGCAAGGTGTTCAGCCTTATAGCACTGTCAGAGTGTTCTTTTCTGAGTTATTCAATACGGTCAGTTAAAAATATCGGTAGAAAGCAGTGCGGGCTGAAACTCCGTTAAAAACCGGGTTAGTTACGCTCACGTCTCGGTGGATAACCGCCAGTGCGCTATGCAAGTTCAGTGAACCGCCTTTCATGCCCTGACGGGCATCCCCGGTCCTCGGCCTCCGCCCGTCGCTTTGGAACTAAGCAGCCTTTGGCTGCAAATCGTCTTCTGTGAAACCAGTGCCAGACATCCGGCTCAGGTTTCGATTTTAAGTCACCTGTCAGCCTTTCTACGGCGTTTTCTACTGTAAAGCTACCTTTAACTCTTCGTGTCAAAAATCACTTCTACAAGCTTACTAGCGTAAAAGTCAGTTATTTGTGATCTGGTTTATGTGTTTTGATCATTTTTTCACTAAAGTCATTTTGAAATTCCTAGACGTTAAGGGCTAAAACTGGAGCACTATTCCTCGCAGCTGTATTAGACGTCGAGCTTCTCGGTAATGCGTTTTTTCAATCTAAAATAAGTAGCTCTAGATATTCCTGTTTTTTCCGTCACTATCTTAAGTGTCTTCCCTTCGCGGATCATCGTTTTGGCAGAGGTAGTCCCCGTATGGGGTTTCCTGCCAAACTTAACTCCGGATGCCATTGCAGCTGTTCTACCATCATTTGTCCTCTCCAGAATACGTTCGCGCTCAGCTTCTGCTACTGCGGCCAGGATCTGAATAACCATTTTCCCCATAGTGCCTTCGGTACTGAGCGCAGTATCAAGGAAGCGAATTGCTACACCTTTTTTATGGCACATATTGAAAACGTGGATCATATCGGCGGTATTACGCCCGAGACGGTCCATTTTCGTGCAGATAATGATGTCATCTTTTTCTGCGCGCCCGAGCAGACGTTGTAACCCTTCGCGGTCGTCGGTGTTTCCGGTCATGATGTCGGTAAAAATTCTATCTTCACGCACGCCAGCATTTTTTAGCTCAGCTACCTGATGCGTTAGCTTCTGATGGCTGGTTGATACCCGTGCATAGCCCAATAGAGTCATTTTTAGTCTCACAAATGGTTTCTGATACAGATATGTATCATAATTTACTTAATGCGATTTATGATACCTTTTTTAGCTTTGTTTTTTCTAGTATCAGATATTATAATATCTGATATCATTAAAGATAATGTGATGAAGAAATCAGTTATGTATGATCACGTGGCATTGGGAATCTGAAAACAGGTGGTATGAGACTGAGTCGCTGTGTGATTTATTTGGTGACTGACTGCTTGTTCGTCGTTGGGGGGTTGTACAACGACAGATACGGCACAAAAACGGAGGGTGTTCCAGACTTTCTATCTGGTTTTTCCCTGCTTTTTACCATCGATAAGAAGCGTAAAGCCAGAAGACCACCCTATAAACGCGTGTAAAAGCTTCTCTGCGAAGCAAAGCACTACCAATTGCTTCTTCTATTATAACAGAATAAATCTTCTCTACAGGCTTTTTATGTGCCTTAAAATCGATATCTACTGTATGCGTGGGTTTTGATTTAAAAAAATCAAAACTATTATTGGGCGTGAGCAAAACCAACAGCAGTACAGCCAGTTAATTGGCGATTGTGGAAAAGCCGTGGACGGGCAAGCCGTCCACGGCTTTTCCATCATGAGCCATGATACAAGACCTGAAGCCTTACTGCTTCAAGTTCACACTAAATCTCTTGTCAGAGAAATTCAGAGAAATAAAAATGCCTTCTTTGGTCAATTTCCTGAAAGGGAAGTTATCCACAGGTTCAAAAACGCAAATTCCAGTTAAAGATTTATAGATAAGTTAATAAACTCACCGGCAGAAAAAAGGGCGAGGAAATGAGTAAACTATCCCACCACGATAGTCTGTTTAAAACATTCCTCGGTGATATCACTATTGCAAGGGATTTTTTAGACATTCATTTGCCTGAAAAGCTGCGTCGATTATGTGATTTTAGTACGCTAGCGATGGAATCCGGTAGTTTTATTGAGCCCGACCTGCGTAGCCAGTGTACGGATATGCTCTATTCGGTGCAGACGACAACAGGAATGGGGTATATCTATACACTCATCGAGCACCAGAGTTGTCCGGAAAAGATGATGGCATTCAGGCTGTTAAGGTATACGGTGGCTGCCATGCAGCGGCACCTGGAGCAGGGCAACGACACTTTGCCGGTGGTGATACCGCTGCTATTTTATCAGGGTAAAACGTCGCCATATCCTTAAATTTTTCCGGCAACGGTAGAACCCTTGCGGGCTAACAAACCAGCTAGATGTTTTGCATTCTGGCACGTTGCACGAGCATAGGATTCCCCAAACAGTCTCATCTCTTCTAACGCTGCGGCTAGTACCAATATATCTCTGCGGTACCGCAGTTGGACTGCAAGCCAGAAGATAACGTATTCTGGATACTATCTTTGATAGTCTTATTGCATGATGACGGAAATCCTATTACTGCTTTTTGTGGGCCTGGAAAGGTTTTATGGGTACTCAAATGAATGATATCTATACCATGGGTTACAGGGTTAATAAACTGTTTACCTATAATCAGGCCCAATGTATCAGAAACATTGCAAGTAATCATGGTATCAGAATAAGAGTTCTTTTAATCTTTTTATCGGTTTCTGACAAAAGATGAAATTCTGACTAAAAATTATTAGTTTTCTTGAAACTGTATTTCTCCAGACTCTTCTTATTGATTTTATCATATTATCTACATCTATCTGGTACTTTTCATAATAAAAAAATACCGGGATTAACTTTATTCCTATTCCTTCACTAAGGAAACTTAAACCAAAGTGTCCACCATATTTTCCATGCACATAAAATATATTATCATTCTTTTTTGCTAATCCGGTGAGTACGGATATTTCAGCCGCCTGTTCTTTCTTAGCCCTTGTATAAAGAATGAGGAAATGCAATAAATCACCACTTAATTTATTGATATGATGTTCCATTTTTTTTCTGATATGTTTCACTAGAAAAGTACCATGGCCCTTCAATAAGGCCCCCGGAAGGTGGAAATTCGTAGAAATCATAACTCGGATGTAATCCGACAAGTTGTTTAATAATAAGCGGCCTGGTATAATTTTCTGAAGCATTTAAATTTATCGTCTGATAATGCCAATTAGCTTCCAAATTTAATAACGAAGTTAATTCGTTACTTAAATTCATTATATCGTTATAAAATATTATTTTTACATGTATTCGATGAATACATCTTCTTAAAGAAAGCGTTCTTCTTTAGAAGACTATTTTTAATTCCATTACCAATAATTTTCCTTGGTTAAGGAAAATGATTCTGTCAACTATTTCTAGAATATTTACGTTGTGCGTTATTATAATAGTTTTTCTTTTTTTATTAGTTTCTCAAGGTTAGTCTGAATAACAGATTCGGTAATAGAATCGAGGGCCGATGTTGCTTTATCTAGAATCAAAATGAGGCTTTTCTTGAGAGCGGCGTGGGCAATACAAATACTCTACCTCTGTCCTCCAGATAATGCCTTTCCTTTCTCTCCAAATAATAAATGATAGGCTTGAGGTGAATTTTGCATAAACTCATGACATCCAGAAATTCGTGCAGCTGCATAAACGTCTTCTTCTGTTTCAGTATCACTACCATACTTAATAATATTATTTCCTGGATATTGCTTGATATAAGGAATGGCGAGAGACCTCATGAATATTTTTTTATTAATCATTATTCTCCGCATCTATATCATACAGTCTCAACAATAACTGTATCAGTGTTGATTTTCCTACACCTGAAAAACCAATTAAGCCAATCTTTTGTCTGGCAGGTATAGATAAAGATAAATTTTTGAATACTGCTTTACCTTCAGGATAACTAAATGAAATTTTATGAAAAATAATTTCACCGTGATTTATTTCTAACCAAGTTTCTTTAGATTCTTTTTTGGCTTTTGTTGGGTCAAGAAACAACGCCGTTTTTATACAACCAGCTTCTCGAAAAAGAATCGGTATCTGATTGCTGAACCACCATACCATTCCAAGCAGACTAAACGCTAGTACAGGAACTAAAGCAAAATCCCCGGGAAAAATGATCCTATAGAACCACCCAACTATTAAATAACTTAACAATGATAGTAGATAGATAACAGCAAGTAAGCTTTGAAGTATTTTTAGCTTTTCTACTGTCTGACGCGCATATTTTGAGCATAAAATTTCTTCTTTATGATATGACATGAACCGTTTTATCTCGTTATTTTCTCACGCAAAAAGAAAAATATTTTTTATGTTCATAAAAATACCTGCGATATTGCTATTTAAATCTGCTATCGCCATGGCATGTTTTTCACTTGCATAGTGACATGTTTTAGCCCAATAAAAGCTTGCCCATAAATGTAATATTTACCATACAAGAGAAATAATAGCGAAATTTAGATTCGTTTGAGCCAAATACTTATTATTACAGCGCCACCAATAAATGTGACATGAAATAAAAAAATTTCTAATACACTTTCACACGCTCTTGGCATATCAGACAGTTTACTGGTGATGTTACAGATGGTATAGCTATCGAAATAGCTATAATACATGCGGATTTCACACGAAATTGAGAGAAAAAACGTGCAGAGAGGATCTCCTGCAAGCGCATCGCGAACTCCATGCAAACCCATAGAAAAATAAGCTACTCACGTGCCATACCAGATCCCATAATATGGTGATATTTTTATTCTGTCTGTATAAACAGTTGATCATGTTTTTAATAAAAAATAGGAACGTTGTTTTTTTACTGCAGATGGTGTATATAAATCACGCATTAAGCCATTGCGCCATCGGTTTCAAAAGCGTGTGCCACAGATAAGCATAGACTTTACCCTGGGCGTCACCACCATTTTGGTGTGTTGCCGCATAATTCAGAATGGAAACCCCTCTTAAGGCTTCTCTGGCCTGATAGGTATCAACAATAAAAGGTAATGCTTCTTTAGAGCTCAACAGCTGTTGCCACAGGTTAAGCGTTGTGGCGAGATCAGCATCTGCAGGTTGTTGTAAGCAATTTTCTAACCCTTGCTTTAACAGCGATTGTGTTATGCCAGCACATGTCCACATGCCAAAGACCCGCGGTTTTTTCTCTGGAATGTTGGCGGTTAATTGGTAATTAGTTCTGCTCCAGCGTGTAACCAACGCAAACCGGTTATGACTCGATGTGTTTGGTGCACTTCGATGCCAGATTTTCGAATCAAATACGATAATATCTCCGGTTCTTACCGGTACACTGATTGAGTTTTTTTTCCAGTTAGACGACCGCTGTTTGCTATCTATAAAATCAGGAGACCAAAAATCAACAGCAGGTTCGATTATTCCTTTTTGACTATATGGCAACAATTCCAGCGTGCCGTCAGCAAGACCAACATCCTGTAATGCTAACCATAAAGAAAATTCATAAGGATCTTCTCGGGAATAAGCAATATCCTGATGGCATGGCACAGGTAAGTTTGCATAGGCAGATTTACTGATAATATTTATTTTGTGTAATCTGACAGACTCACCTGCGAATCTACTCGCAATAGCCATTAACGGCAATTTCACTGTCTGATAAAGCTGTTTTGTCATCGAACAGGGATGTGCCCAGCGGCTCACTGACTTCATATAATCTTCTGGACTACATGCTAATTCATTTGCATAATTTTTTATCCAGGAAACCACGGTCTTATTGATACATAAGACTAACTCATCAGGCATAGCAGCACTTAATACCACTACACCCGTATCTGTAAAGATTCTTCTTTTAGATTGCATAGGAATGCACTTTTTTAACAAGGTTTTTTAAAAACTAGCAGGTCCACGCCGTCAGTAATTTGCATATGCTGTTGTATAGATAATGAAGATTTCTTTAAAAAAATTCTCCACTGCTCCAACGTGCGCAATTTTCCTCCACTTTCTGCCAGCATATTCAGGTCAAGCAGAGCACCATCAGGACGCTGTTCATTGAGCAACATCTCTGTTAAATAAATTTTTCCATCAGGAAATAACGCATCATAGGCTTTTTGTAGGATTTTTGTTGCCTGTTCATCAGGCCAATAATGAAGTGCCCTGGGCAATAAAATAGCGTCTGCCATTTTTGGCCATGGGTGATATAAGGGCTGAGTTTTTAACTGATATCGGGATTTAAGAGCAGCATTAATTGAAATAGGCTGAAAAATGTAGTTATCTGCTAATAGCAGTGCATGCAAATGTTTGTGTGCTGTCAACAACTGCTCCAGTAACACCTTCGAACTTCTGCCTATACCAATAACCTGTTGATGCTGCTGCCAGTCAATTAATCTTGGTAGAAAAGAAAAATTTTCTGTAGCATATCCATCAATCGCTTGATGATATATTTTTCTATTTTTATCTGATGCTATAACTTTAAATAAAGTATGATTTTTATCTTCTCCATCGGAAATTATTCTGCCTAATCTGCCCCACGCTTTTCTGTTAACATCAGACCACATGATAGCAGCTGATGATAAAAAACTGTCTTCATGTGGAACAAGCTTTGCCCCATACTCTGTTAACTGCCATGAATCGTCCTTATTTTTAACACAACCTAATTCCCACAAAGCACGTAACAATCTTCCCAGGTATTTAGAAGGTAAGTCTGCTTTTTGTGCTACCTCTTCCGTTGTTCCGGGTAAACTCTCTAACACATGCAAACGGACGGTGACAGCAAGCGTTTCTGTTCGCCAAAATCCGACCATATCTGAAGAAATTTTTTGCCAGGGTTTCTGAAGCGCAGGGCGTAATTGTGTTACTTTTTGGCCCTGTGTGTTGATAGTTAGTAGTTCCCCTGTAAATGTTTCTACGTAGGCAATACCATTGTAAAAGGGTTCTACCTGAGAATAGCGTTGAGGGTAAAGTGACAGACCCAATTTATTTATATGATGCCATCCATTTTTGTCTTTTGCTCTGGCTTGTCCTTTATGAAAAATATCTAACCCTAAAAACCAGTTTCCATGGATCAAGTGCCCCTGATGATTTATATGAGTATGTAAGCCCTCTTTATTATTGCAGATAACTGCCGTACCATTCTTGAAATCTCCCGCATAAGCGTAGCTATTTTCATAGGCTTTTTTTCCGTCATGATTAATATGAAAATAACGATTTTTTCTGTCTCTGACTGTGCATAAATTATCCTGGAAATTACCACACCAAAGATAACGATATGGGTAACATTCTGATCCATTAGGGTGAATATGAAACCAGCCGGTTTTATCTCTGACGGCTGCTAACTGCTCATAAAAACCATATGTTTCTATGAATCTGTGGCTATATTTAGGTAATCCTGCATCATCAATATGATAAGCACCCGATTTGTCTTCTACAGCTGCTAAACCAGGTTCATGGTAATTCATTACTCGACTGAAAAGGGAAGAATAAATGGGAATACCATCGATGGTGTGGAATTGTTCACAGGGTGAGACTTTACTATTCTGCCAAGTTATATTATTCATCGGCGCTTCTTTAATTGTAAGCTATAACTTGATTCCCAAAATAGCCTAACTTACGGCGCTCTTTATCCGGAGCACAGCATGGATTAAATCGTCCGTCAGTCGCGATCCAAGCCTCTTGGCCCAAAAAAGGACAAATACCTCCGGGCGCTAAATCATGTTGGGCAGATTCATCTAATAAATCAAAATTAACTAATTTTATTAATTTACCATTAGATAATGGATGAGATTCAGCCCTCTTCTGGGCTTGAATAACCGCGTTGTTCCAGCGCTGAATTGCTTCAGGATTACGTCTCATTGATAAGGATTTAATTTGTGCAAAATGCGTCCATAAATGGTGGCCTTTAATACGATCAACCCCCATATCTATCCCTAATTGAACAATTTTATCTAATTGATGAACATTGGTTTCGAGAAAAATCATCTGTAAGGTAACCTGGCAATAGTTTCCTCCCTCTTCTGAAAATTTATTGCGGATAGTGATAACCTGTTCCAGGTTCTTCAAGACCTTTTCCCATCTGCTTTTCAGCATGATTGTTTCTTGTATATCTTTACTGGCCCCGTTCCAAGATATCTTAATATCTGATGTGATAGGAACAAGCAAGTCTGCCCAAGCTTTTACACCTTTACGTGGAAAGGTTCCGTTGGTCGTTAAATTGAGTTTTATATTATATACATGGCACAGTTTGATGATTTCATCAAAGTGTTCGTATATTAACGGCTCTCCCATAGTAGACGGAATTATCTCTGATAAAGGTGTTCCCTGAGCATTAAGTAAAATTTTTCTTATCAAACCAATATCCATTCTTCTTTTGGGTAAACCGGCATTTATTCGATCAGATTGCGTGTGACTATAAGGCGAATGATCTTCACACATGATACATGCTAAATTGCAATCGTCCGGATTAGTATCAAAAGTGATACGCCAGGGGCCAGGTTTATTCTCTTTCATTTGTTCACCTTTACGTATGTGCCTTTTTTTACAGCAGAGATTGATAAATTTTCTCTATTTCTTTGACGTGGGTTTCACGGCTAGGAATATTACCGTCGTCAGATTGTATATATCCACGTAATCCTAGCTCTTGTGCCCATGAAGGATTACTGACCAGGCGTTGCATTTGCTCAGATAAGCTCTCTTCATTACTATATTCTGGCCGCCATTCAATCCGAGATTGAACCTCAGACGGTAATTGTGAGATTAGTGCATATAATCCTGCTGTGTTTTGCTGTCTTGGCCGTCCCCAGATACGTAAATGACAATTTTTACTAAGTCTAGAAAACGCTTGAATTAATAATTGAATTCCTTTAGCTGGAATATGAGTGCCAATATAACCAAAAGTAAAAGCCTCTCTTGCTATACGCTGCCGGCCTGTTAATCTGTTTATGTCAAACCCATAATCTAGATAAATCATTTTCTTTTTTGGTAAACCAAAATCCTTTATATATCTGTGATACAAATATAAGGATGGAGCGATAAAACATTTTATGTTCTTTACCATTTCATAGACATAATACATCCGTCGCTTTATCCAATCGCCCCAGTATGCAATGTCGATACTGTTTTCAGTGTCATTTCATGAAAAATAACCTGAATAACAATACTGGGCACATTTTTTATCTTCCTGTCCATTACAAAGTGACCATAATGGGTCACAGGCAGAGCTATTACGTTGTATGAATTGTCCACGCGGACACATCAACCAGTAATCATGAAGAGTATAAACAACGGGAATATTTTTCTTTGCTATGATGTCTACTAATGAAGTAGACAGATGATTAAGATGTCCGATATGTACCAGATCTGGTTTTAAACGATCAAGTAATACGTTTACTTGCTCATCTACCTGTGAGTGTCGATATCGATAACGATATTTTTCTGATGGTATGTTAATTTTGTATAGTGTGATGGATGGTTCGTTTCTGTCTTGAATAAGAGTACAACAAAAATCTTCTTTAAAAGGATTTTCTTCTCTTGTTAAAACATAGACTTTATTATTTTTAGCTAGACCGTGGCATAGCATTTGACTATAAACCTCAGAACCAGCGTTATAAACAGGAGGATATCCGTGAATGATTTTTAGTATTTTCATTTCTATTTTTCTCAAAATCATGAGTATCGTTACTATTTTTTTTCTTATAAAAATCATTTATTAATTTAGAAACTCCTGTTTCGATGCCTATTTTAGGCACCCAGTCTAGTAACTTTCGAGCTAGACTATTGTCACCATAAAATTTTGAAACATCAAAATTTCTAGATGGTTTAATAATACAATCTGGGTGGTAATTACCATATTTTATAGCTAGTTCTGAGAGTTTTTTTTAAGGAAACTGGATGGCACGATGTAAGATGAATGATTGGCAACTCTTGTCCAGCTTCTAAAAGCTGGATAATTTTTAATATTCCTTCAATAACGTCGGTAATGTGTGTAAAATCAAACGTATTACTCTCTCCCTCAATATGAATGGGAGCTCCCGTCGCTGACGCATAACAGAAAGCAGGGACGACCCGGTCATGATGATCATCAGTGTCTCCGTACACACTCGAAAAACGCACAATAGCTGTTTTTAATCCCATAGACCTGTACTTTTCAGTCAGTTTCTCAGCTGCCACTTTTGAACGGGCGTAATGATTTAATGGTTGTAACGGAGCAGATTCTCTGACAGGAAATACTTGTTGTTGGCCGTAAACCTCTCGGCTACTTGCATAAATCACCCAAGGTTTTCTAGAGGAGTGGTATGCTGCCTCTAACACATTACGTGTACCCTCAACGTTAGTCCGCCAGCAAAGTTTTGGTTGCTTTTCTCCCCATATGACACGAGAGATTGCAGCCAGATGAATAATGCCGTCACAACTCTCTAACCGGTTCTGCAGTATACTAGGGGAAAGTATTTCCCCGTATTCATTAGATTCTTCAGGTAAATGATTATCGAATTTTTCTACATAATAAACTTTACTCATCTTTTGAGAGAGCGCTCTTCCAATAAGCCCACTTGATCCTGTTATTAACATTGTTTTCATCTTTAGTGTCTCTCTAAAGTAAGGTGGGATTATATTTCAGTAAAAATTAAATGCCATATCATTTTATTTATGGAAAGTTATTCTTGGTTTACATGTCATACTGTTAAATAAGTAAAAATTGTTCACAATATTATTGTATTAAATGTTTATAGTGTCTTTTTTTTCAAAAAAAGACACATCACATAAAAAATATGGATTGAGGATTTGTTGAATAATAGGGACGCATACTGTTCTTTGATGTTCGTTTCAGTAGAAAATACTTATTATCTCGGGTGTACTATTTTCTTATGAGATCTAACTGGATGATTTTACGTTGATGGAATCAATAGTTTCACCGGACTGGTAGCATAAAATCTATGTTATTCAACAAAGCTTCAAAATGGTGAAAAGCGATCAAAAACCTTAGTGTTGATATTAAAGCAAAATTTAACTCCTTAAGAAGGAAAATGACTTTTCTACAAGAAAGAAATAAGCAGTTTTACTTACGAGCACAACGTTAAGTAGAACACTTATAGTGTTGCCTGTAACAGGACAATCGGGTTGACAGCCTAAACGACAAAGCGGACATAAGCGGTTTTTCTGTTTCCGTAATAACTAGCGTTTCGTTCCTGTAAGGTGGAATGTGACGGGGAAGCCGAAAGGCTCGCTGGTTTCTTTATCACCGGTCTGTTAACCATGTTACGTCTCACCTCCCTGTTTCACAGCAGGGAGGGAGGTTTTAGAGAATCAGACAAAAAGGCCGCAATTATGGCTACCATTCACCCTTGTTTTAAAATTCATTGAACCCTGCCGGATTATTTTTCTGCTATTCACTCACGCCCTTTCGTACTCCTCGTAGGCCAGTGATAGAGGGCATAGCATGAGAACCTTCGACTTAAATCAGGTTGAGAGAGATATTCCCGGAACTGACCCCTGTTCAGTTTGAAACGACGATGCCTTTATCTCTTGGCTTGTTTAAAATATAAATCAATGACTTGCGTTATTTTAAATAGCAAGTTGTCAATCAAACATTAGAGGACATTAAAGTTAAACTGGATTTTTATTCACTTAATAATTTGATGACAATGTTTCACGTTCGCTTATTCATTTTCGCTCTTAAAGGGTGTGCAATACACCACAGAGATAGAAAGAAAAAAAGCTTAACACTCACTGTGTGTTGGGCCTTAACACATCATCTTCCTCTCTGCACCATGAAATTTTTAAGGTGTTTTTACTAATCATGCCTTTTAATATAATTAGTAAAACAAAAGGATAAAATCCTCTCCTCCACTTCACGCCAGCACCCGGGAAAATTTAAACCCGCTCGAGTTTAAACGGGGGGTTTTACATTTTAAATAACTACCGGGCGCTGCACCTATGTTATAGGTGAGTCAAGTATTTTACTCATTTATCTTAACCCTTTTCCAAGTCAATCCTTTGCCACACAAAGCGTGTCACGCTGATAAAATAAGCGAGGTAAAATAGCATCACTCGGCATCGATTAATCCATCAGTGCATTCATCTCCATATCAGACAGGCCTGTCGACATTTTGACAATCGCCAGATCAACGCCGTTGGCCAGAAGCTGGCGCGCGATGGTGCGAGCAGATTCCTGTCTACCTTCCTGTCTACCTGCTTGACGTAGCTGCTCTGCAATGGTCATCACCACCTCCCGATAATCAGTTGCTTTCTCTGCAAGCTGATACAAAAATTGTTTTGCATCAGACGTATTGCCGCGTTCGACAATATACCCCATTAAGCCTCGAAATAGCCCTAGCGGAACTGCCCACTGTGTGAGCAAGCCCGCTATCTGCTGACTTAATTCTAGCATATCACGGGTGCGGATATGCTTCATCACCAGCTCCATCAGGGCAACATGCCGATGCGTGACTATCTCCTCATCGGGGATAGTCGTGATGTCAACCAGCGGAAACGCCTGCATATAAACAGACTGGGCCAGTTGCGGATCAGCAAAACAATCCAGCCAATGGGTACTGTAAGGATATGGCGACGTTTTACCCTGATAAAATAGCAGCGGTATCACCACCGGCAAAGTGTCGTTGCCCTGCTCCAGGTGCCGCTGCATGGCAGCCACCGTATACCTTAACAGCCTGAATGCCATCATCTTTTCCGGACAACTCTGGTGCTCGATGAGTGTATAGATATACCCCATTCCTGTTGTCGTCTGCACCGAATAGAGCATATCCGTACACTGGCTACGCAGGTCGGGCTCAATAAAACTACCGGATTCCATCGCTAGCGTACTAAAATCACATAATCGACGCAGCTTTTCAGGCAAATGAATGTCTAAAAAATCCCTTGCAATAGTGATATCACCGAGGAATGTTTTAAACAGACTATCGTGGTGGGATAGTTTACTCATTTCCTCGCCCTTTTTTCTGCCGGTGAGTTTATTAACTTATCGATTTCTTGCTTACCCTTTTCACTTAACTGCGCTTTCGTTTAATCTGCATCTTAGCACATTATGTCATCCGGCAGATCGTGATCCTTCACCAAGGTAGTTAACCTACTTTGGAACGCTGAGCTGCCTTTTGGCATTAAAGCCAAACGTTATAAAAAGTGTCATTATCACGATCACGCTCAATCAGGGGCGATTAAGTTACCGGATGGAAGGAAAATTATATGCAAAATTATAAATGTGCCCTGTTTATCGCGGCAGGATTAAGCGCATCAGCCTATACCAAAACACCGCCGACTCAACCGCCCGTGATGGAAGAGTATACCCTGCAACGCTTAGAGCAGATACAGGCCGAAACCGTCATTCTGGAAGCCAAGGCTGCCCGCGCCCGCATTCAATGCGAACTAGAAGAGGGCGGTATTGATGCCTGGACAGAGAACTGCTCCAGGCTGTTTTCTGCGCCCGTGCCTGCGGTGAACAGCATCATTTGATTGACACACTCCCGTGAGGGAAAGTCATAGCTGGTACTTTTTAAAGCCAGTCCAAGATGTTCGCCTTAGCGCGTTTCATTAATGCGCCTTTCCAGCCACGGGCTGGCGGTTTCACCGAGCATATTCACTGCCTGCATGACCGGGATATTGACACGCTGAAATGCGGCGATATTCAGCAAGCAGAAAACCGGGGGA
>JACCHO010000012.1:0-51341 GCA_025170145.1 Pyemotes zhonghuajia | reverse complement strand
GTGACGCAAGGCGAAACCCCACAACAGGTGGAGGCAGATCATAATATAGAACGCGACGCCAGGGATAGAGCCACAACCCAAAACTTACAGAAGTCTTGTTTCTGATTAAAACACGCACGAGAGTGTGAAGAACCTACTGCAAATTGGTCAGTAGCTACACGTGGGTCACTGAGATCTTAAGTATATGTTTTGTGACGTATTGTTCACACATAGCACTTCAAGCAAACAGATGCAAGAGTATCAATATTGGAGAGATGAAGGAGGGTACACAATGAAGAAAGTAGTTTTGCTGAGCGGGTTCGCGAGATACGTTTTTAGTGCTAGTTCATATTTGTGGGTTAGTGGAGCGCAGTTTTAGCCTCGCAGTCTTGACCTGAACTTGGTGATAGAGTTGCGAGTAGTGTTGTCGTGTGTAGATGGGCCGCGGATTAGCTTTGGTTATGCAACGCGACACTGTGGGGGGGCACGAAGGGGGCTTATGGCTCTACAGGATAGCAGCACGTTCTTTTTTTTTTTTTTTTTTTTATACGTTTACGCGTATCGAGGGTTCGAATTCCCTCTTCTCACGCCATAATTACAAAAAACACGACCTAATCGTTTGGATTTAGGTCTTTTTTATGGCTAAATATTTTATTATTCCTAATTAAGCATCGCACTGCCCAGCTCAGTAACGAGCCAATTAGATTTTGGATCTTTTTTTTACAACAGTTACAAACGACAATATAGTTCCGCAGGTTTACCAGCAAGATCTGCATGTACTGTTTTTATCTTAATTGTAAGTGAAATCAATTTATAAAATTGTTGATATAATCAGGACTATTTTTTGCCGAGTCGAAACGAACTTAAGGCCTTCAGAACTTTTTGTAGTCTTTATAAATTTGGGGTATTTCAGCATTTCGAATATTTACAAGTTCTCGCCATGACCAAACATATTTAGTATGCTGTAGCTGAGTCTCATTAGAAAGTGAAATTAAAAAAGAAATAGCAACTCGACTTGCCTGTTCTTTTCAACGTTAGTCTTTTTCCTCGTATGCCTCAAGGACCCTGCAAATCCACAACTAGATATACCCAGTCTCACATGGATCGTCTAAGCACTCAGAGTACACATCCGAGAGAACAAGTACAAGTATGTCTCTACTATTACAAGATCATTCGATGAACTGACAACAATTCACATCTATATTGATATTCATCAATTCACCTCTGTGCACGAACACACAAAATGGCAGTCCCTGAGAGATAGGCTCAGAGCACTACGCGCTGACACCGTTATCCTAACTGAGCTCATGGCGAGCCCGATACTACTCATTACAGCGTCCACTTTTTTCAAAACATCATACTAGCACATAACCTCATATATCCACACACAATATATCTCTTACAGTGCTCTACCATCTCTCTCAAGCACATCCTATTCTCACACACAATCATTCAGCTAGACCTATATCTATATTCCTCTCGACTGCGGATACCAACACTTCTCATATCTTTACTGACCAGTTCACTAGGATACTTAAGTGAACAATACACGATTACTCTAGGCAGATCTGACTCAGGACAATTTATCTGCTACAATATGATAGATAACAGGCACTTCGATTGAAATTTTAAGTATTTTTCAGAGTTATCGGACTCATCGCAACTTGAGTTCATAGAGGTTGACAGGGTTTGCTCTACTCACGTAGCTCAGAGGATGATCATCGAGCCTTTTGATATACTTCAGAGTCACTTCTGAGGCATTCTACTTTCTCTAATCATAATGTGGTACACTTAATCTTCGAGCTGTAGGAGTCCACAGGGCCTCTCATCAATTGTCGCAATTATAAAGAACAGTCTACTTGCTATATAGTCTCAGTAGGTGTACTATATGGTGTCACTACTCCACAACAATTCAACAGTACACAGCGATAGGCTTATGATCTCTTTGACATCTCCTTACAAGACACACGAAAAGTCGATCAGTATGCTCACTAGTCGATGTTCATATAGTTCTGTTTGTCTACAGTACTGTATCTATTGTACTCTCTATACATACTTCTAGTGTGAGACAAGTTCTCTGTTTTAGGATAACACAGGTCGAGAGGGGGACAGGTCACGCGGAGGTTATATAGAGAAGATAAGTTAGACTGTACTCTACACGAAGACGTTGTGTGTCATCGAACAGGTGAGATGCATGTGTATGATAGATTACAGTCTTCATGTTTTTAGATTCGATCGTATTCTTTATGTTGAGATGGTGTGAGAGAGTCACGATATGAAGTGGGAGAGGTGGTGTGTTGTAGGCAACACACAGTGTATTATGGCTGTTTAGCGATGTATTAATTCACATGTCTTTGATTTTTGTAGAGACTCATGTATACGAACAACTCATTCTAGAGTGACGTACAGCTAACGGATTCTCTGGAGTAATGTCAAGAGTATATGTTGGTGATATCACTTACATTTAGAGAGTGTTGAATACACACATTTTCAGTACTTGTGATGGGAGAGCTCTCTGTGAGTGATTCTATTCGGTGAAACTTATATGTAGATGACTCGACTTTGTGGAACACATTCTTGTCTCGGAGTGTGTGAATATAAAGTATATATTCATCATGACGAACGGACTGTTTCGTTGGTTATCTTAACTGTGTCTATTAGGGGATGTTAGGTATTCTGATAGTTCAGTATTGAGATCAGTAGGTGAGGTCTGAACTCTATAGTCTTTGTATGTCAGTGCGCTTCTACACAGATTGGTGAAGGATGGGTTCTTATAAGTAATATAGTGTACTTCTTTACTGAGCGACATGTAGATTCTAGCACGTTAAACTAGATACTATTGATTGGATTCTTGAGGTGCAGATTATGTGGATGATTTTGGAGAGACGATGTACAGTAGTTATCTTGTGGAGTATTTCTTCAGTGTGTAGAGGTTTATAGTATCACACGTACAATGTTCGTGGATGAGAGAAGTGACAGAGGTCTTTTCTTCTAATCTGTTCTACAGTGACTTCTAGCGTAGATAGAGGTGTGCTTGAGTCAGGGGTCTCTTGGGATGAGATATTAGGGTTATATTGTTCAAGATAGTGGAAGTATGGAGTCTTTGAGTGATGGTCAGATGAGTGATACGAGACACACAAGCAGGTGTTTAGGTATAATGCTGGAGATCAGCAGATGAGTATGTGACTCTAGTTCTTCTAGAGTAGTAGGTATGATCATATTAGAGAGTGATCATGATACTGAGATGGAGATTGAGTGTATATCAGTGTGAAATCTACAGAGTGTGTTGTCTCTATGATACATATTTTGGAGAGTTTAGGGTAGTCTGTCACACAATTCTCAACGTCGGTTGACTATCTAGGACGTAAGGTGGAAAGTATACGTGATCACTAGTCAGAGGACTCTTTTCTGTAAGTGACTCTATATGAAGAGCGGTTAGAGAGGGTGGTCAGAACTGTATATAATGTCACACACACACAGGATCTACTTTGAGAGTAACTCTTTACAGAGATTGATCTTTGATATCTAGATCAGATCAATGGTACACATATCATGTGTATGTGAGAGGTGTGTATATGAGTGGTGATATTTGGAGGGCGAGTCAGACAGATACTTAGGTGTCGATTGAGAGTGTGCACTTCTATCTATCTCATATATTCTCTTCGTAGGACACTCTTATATACTACAGGGTGATTACTATGGAGTCTCGTGGATTCCTGGCACTACTTGCGTATTGGTAGTTTATTAGAGATATGAGTACACTAGGGATACATACTTCCTATATACTCTTAAGTAGATCGATCATGACGTATACATTCAGTTTTGCCGGAGTGTCTGAGAGAGAATAATAGACAGGAGTTGATATCTAGTATGGGGACAGGGTGATAATGAAGTCACAATATTGGGATGTCTTGGGATGTTTTACACATGTGACACCATACTGAACAGTATAGGGTGTAGAGACTATTCACTGGTGTAGCTACACTCTATTGGTGAGAGATGAGGGAGCGCGAGATTGAACGACTCTGAACGTAGTGATCTACACACTGATTTCCTGGGAACAATGATGAGGGGGACAACGCTGTGAGGGAGAGAGTATCACTCTCTTCTTTGATGGTTGATCAGGAGTAGTTACACAAGTCTCTAGTATGTCATAGACAATATCTAGTGTGGTTTCTTATCATGAGTTTAGGGAGAGGCACACAGATATGGGACATGAGTATTCTGATGCAATGAGACACACAGTAGGTGAGACTCATTTCTGGAGACATCTCACACTGAGTATAGACAACGACACACAGGTGGACAAGTAGTAAGATGTGATGAGATGAGGTCTGGGCACTGGGTCTTTGATGTGATATTAGGTGGTTGAGTGAGGATCACGTTCATAGGGTGTGGTGAGTAAGTATTCGTTGTTGCTATCAACCAACATGTACGTTGTAGATGTGGAGTAGTGGGCACATTCTGGAGTGGTAGAGTAGGATATCTGAGAGAGGTGTTAGTTAGGTACATCTGAAGGGTGATAGTTGGGACACGCGTCGAGGAGGGAGTACACATGTATAGACTGTTAGGGAGTGGGATTTTGCTTGTCTTAACAGAGGAGATTAGACTTTCTTCTAAGTTTCATACGTGGAGCTGATGTGTGGGGTCTGTGGAGTGATAGGGGGGGGATGGGTGAAGAGGGGGAGAGAGGGTGGTGGTAGGGAGGTGAGGGGAGATTGTGTCTAGTTTTAGGTGTGTGTAGAGACTGAGGTAGGGTGGGTGCAGTTTGAGTGGACTCTATAGGTGGTGGTGGTGGTTTACATAATTCATTTGTTGATATGGACGCGTAGGAACTGTGTAACTGCAGATTTGAGATCTCATGGACAACAAGTTGGTGAGTGATTGTGTATTCTTCACATATGAGAGGAGAGCGAGATGGCGTGGAACATGCGGTATGCGAGGGATACACGGTTAATTTTTTAATGTTTAGGGGGGGAGTAGAGCTCTAATAGAGGAAGGTAAGAGAGGAGATCTGATTATGGTTCATGTCTATATCTAGAGCACTAGTATATTTAATACTGGATAGAGGAGTCTGGATATACTTCAACATTGAGATCTAGTGCACAGGGCTGTATGTTGTGGTAGTGCGTAGACTGAGAGGTACGTGCGGAGATGGATATCATGGGTCTAGAGTATGTCAGAGTGGTCTTTTAACTAGCTAGAGGTGGATTTATTAAATTGAGGTAGTTCTGTCTGAGCATCTGGAATGTTGAGTCACAAGTCTAAACTTGCTGGTCTATAACAGTTTGTGTATCTATGATCTATCCAGGACTAGTCTTATGTGTGCAATGCGCGGATTAGTAGGGAGACTAGAGAGAGTTGAGGACGCGTGACACAGTTTGACGTGTGTAGAGTATGGACTAGAGAGGATATAGGGACATACACATATTAGGAATTTAGAGTGTGTGTCTATTGGAGGAGCGAGCGACGTCAAAGGTGAATTGAGTATGAGATGTCATGGGTCTCTATGCGGTGTCGGAGTAGATTTCTTTGTGCTACATACATCTGGCGTAGGATGATACTATACTCTACATGGCTCATTCTGAGTTAGAGAATTCGAATTAGAGATGACTGACATGGTAGAGACTACCTGTGGTGACGGTACACAGTAGAATATGAGTATGATGTAGATAGATCACAGTGTGTATTATAGCAGATATGTCGTTATCAGAGAGAGAGAGATGATTACAGAGCAAGGATTAGGCTCAGAGTAGAGTCTATAGAGTATGAGAGAGAACTATATTAGATGATAGAGGTTGGATGGAGGCATGAAGATGATTATATTATGATGAGTATTGTTGCACACAATATTCAGTGAATTCGCAAAAGGGGTACGATGGCGGGGTGGTATATCTCTGGGACACGGTACACTAGTAGAGTTAGAACTACGGATTTTGTCAGTAATTGTGTGTGGTATTGGGTCATTATATCTAGATTTTTGCTGGCATTTGTAAGTTTGCGATATAGGATGTAGGTTCTGTGAGGATAGTCTGGTGCTTTTTAGGAATTATGATACCTGGGATGTATTGTGTGGTGTATGGCTTAGAGATTACTATCATCTATGGAGTGGGTATGCTATGGGAGGCCACATTTTACGTGCACTCCGAACTGAGATGAGTGTGAGTATTATGGTGAGCGGCGACACATGGACTAGGGATGAGAGTTGATTAGACAGAAGACTCTGATGACTACACGAGAGTCAGCAGTGGACACACAAGATGAATGGACTAGTGGAACACAACTGTCTTGTGATTGTGTGAAAATGTGTCAGATTAGAGAAGATGAGGAGACTAATAGCAGCATGGAGAGTGAGGCAGTTAGAGATTAGAGTGTGAATGGAGTGGGATGACATATTCAGGTACTGAGGTATCACAGAGAGTGACACACACAGAAGGAGATTTGGAGACTGGGGAGCGGTGAGACGAGATGAGATTGAGTGTGTCACAGAGCATATATTCGATCTGTCTCTGATGTTTGTCGAAGATCAGAGTCACATGGGGTTAGTCTAGTAGATAGACACATGGTGCGTGTATCGAACGGAGTGGACTCTCTAGAGCTGTGTGAGACATAGAGGTTGCTCACAATAGGTTATCTCTCTGTCAGTAAAGAGAGTCTGAGTGAGAGCAAAAGAGAGTGAGGGTGTGTGTGAGTGAGATGTACACATGTGTGATAGATGCAGGTCCATACAGTTACTGAGTAGAGAGTCGCACATCACAGATACACAGTAATATATTGTGATACATTTCTGAATACTACAACTGAGTGGATCTTTACTTCTCTAGATTATAGTGACATAGTTAGTGTGGTGGAGAGACACATCAGATGGTCTATACTGTGTTTCCACATCTGAGTATGTATAGACGGAGAGGACTAGATCTAACAGAGAGGCGGAACACACAGAGAATTGTCGATTATTCTATATGTTAGGGGTGTGGTGAACAATAGAACTTGGACCTGAATGGGAGTTCTGGAATAGAGTATGATGTAATAGGTATGAGTTGCATCTCTGAGAGCGGATAATGAGGAGATCAATTTCTCACTTGAGATACACTCACACATAGAGGCGATGTTAAGTCTTGTACGGGAATCAGATAGGGGTGTGAGAGTCTTGGACCGAGTTCTGTCTCTATTCACCTGTGAAGGGTAAGTTCTGACTGGGTGTAGGAGCACGCAAGAGAGCATGGAGTAGATGTGTATCTGTAGTTGGTAGGGTAGGGACATCACAATTGACACCACCTATGTTCTCAGTTATGTACTACTCTATATGAGATGAAGACTACTTATGGGATGAGTATAATAAGTGGGGTTGTTTATGAAGGGGTAAGTATAGGGTATTAATATTGGTATTGATTATGGGGGAGTGTGGGTATTGATTTTGGTTTTTGTGAGGGGTGGGTGGGGTTAGGTCTTGGTGGGCGCGTTGGAAGGTAGTTATTGATTTGTTGGTGATATTGGGATTTGGGGTGAAGGTGGTGAGGGAGTTTTATCTATGTGGGGTGTTTGGTTAGACTGTAGGAGTGTGGTGTTGGGTCTAATAGATGGGGGTATAGTGTCAGAGTGAGGGCAGATAGACAAGTTGGAGGTATGTGTGGTGGAGAGCATGATAGGTCTGAGGATAGTATGTTTCAGACAGTCTGTCAGAACAATTAGGGATATTTGAGGGGTTCGGGGCAGTGGGTTAGCGTAGGGGACACAGTGGATAGAGTGTTATAGGTGTTTTAGATGATCAGGAGTTGTGAAATTGCAGAGGGCCTCAGAATGAACTTGTGATTTTCGTAGTGGATGCTCCGGATGGGCGGGTGTGAGTGAGAGGTTATGAGAGATGGTATGTGAAGTAAGTGGGAGAGGATTGCAGGGGTGGCGTGAGCGCACTATGAGGAACACATGTGAGAATTCTCAGTGTACATATCATGATGGTGTTATAGGTGGATATCTTACATCTAGGGAAAGTAGTATGATGCACTAGTACACCATGAGGTGTGTGTGACGAGGTTTGTTGGCTCAGTCTCTACTAGACAATACTAGTGGAGAGTGTGCAGAGTCTGTGAGTGGCACACTTCTCAGGCAGGACTAGTTATGATCTGTTTGTTTAGAGTTTATTTATAGCTCATGACACGAGGGATGCTATGTATTGTACGTAGAGAGGGTAGATGAGGTATGAATGTATGGGCGATATAGTTCACAGACTCATTCGAAGTGTCTATGTAGTTGACTATTACAATATGTATATAAGTATTGAGTTTTCTGGACTTGTGTATGGGTGTATGATAGGAACAATTGGAGGATCTCAGAGCATATCCATAGCATGTGATGGTGTGGAGTGGTGTGTTGTTTTTTTGTTGGGGGTTAATTTAAAGTGGTTTTGGGGTGGTTTTGGTGATTATGTGTTGGTTGGTGGTGGGTCTGGAAAGAGAGCTCAAGATAAATAATTTGGGACTATGAGATACACTGACCAGTGGTGGTTTGTTTTCTGTTTGTGTTTTTGTTGTGGGTGTTTATTTGGGTGTTTTAATGGGAGTGATTTAATGTATTGATTGGAACTGTGGTCATTTTATAGCAGTTGTTGAAGTAACTAGATTGAGTTGGGATTTTTTGTTTTGTTGGGGAGGAGAGGTTGAGGGGGTTAGGTATGTTTTTTGTTAGTGGTGGTTGTGTGGGGTTGTGTTTGTTTGTGTGTGTGTTGTTTGTTGTGTTTTGTTTGTTTTTGGTGGTTTGTTTGTTGGTTGTGTTGTTTGGTGTGTTTTGGGGTTGTGTGGTTGTTTGTGTGTTGTTTTGGTGTTATTGTTTGTTTTGTTTTTGTGTGTTTGTGTTGTGTGTTTTTGTGGTTTGTTGTGTTTTGTGTTTGTTGTGGGTGTGGTGTTTGTGTTGTGGTTGTTTTGTGTTTGGTTGGTGTGTGTGTTAGGTGGTGTTGTGGTGTTTTGTGTTTGTTGTTTTTTGGTTGTTGTTGTTGGTTGTGTTGTTTGTTGTGTTGTTGTGTTTGTGTGTGGTTTTGGGTTTTGGGTTTGTTGGGGGTGGGGGTGATACGGGATTTGGATGTGTTGAGGGGTTGTAGTGTGGATCTATTATTTATGAGTTTTGGTGTTGTGGGTGTTGGGTGATTATTGGGAGGGAGGTTGTTATTTTGATGGGAGGCTTGTGATGTGTGTTGTTGTGATTGGTGATTGTGGGTTGGATATGGTAGGGGGGTTGTGTTGGTGTGTGGTGGGGTGGTGGATTTGTGACTGGTGTGGGGAGGGTGGTCGACTTTGATGGAATTTTAGTCATATGGTGTCGTGGGGGTTGCAGGGTTTTGGGGTGGTGTGTTGGTGTGAAGTTCGTATATGTGTTTAGGTGTGAGTGTTTGTTATGGGGTGTGTGGGGTTTGGTGGGTTTTGTGTTGGATAAATGGGGGGTGGGGGTGGTTTGGTGTATGTTGGTTGGGAGTTTGGGGGTGGGAATTGGGACTACAGTATGTTTTTGCGGGGATGGTTATGGATATACTGAGTGCTTGTAGTGATAATTTAACAGGCATGTCAGAAGCAATACAATCAGTTTATCCTAAAACCGAACATCAATTATGCATCGTTCATCAAATTAGAAATAGTTTGAAATATGTCTCATATAAGCATAGAAAATCTCTAGTTGCAGATTTAAAAGCAATTTATACTGCATGTAGTGAAGAACAAGCAATGCAAGCTTTTAGAATCATTTGAAAATAAATGAACTAAACAATATCCACAAATTGCTAAATTTTGATATAAAAATTGAGATAATTTAATGGTTTTTATTAGTTATCCTGCAGAAATAAAAAGGGTAATTTATACCACAAATGCTATTGAATCTGTTAATAGTCAATTACGAAAAGTCATCAGAAATAAAAAAGTTTTTCCTAACGATATGTTAGTTTTTAAAATATTTTATTTAGCAATTGACAATATAACAAAAAAATGAACAATGCCCATTCAAAATTGAAATACAGCAATTGCTCATTTTATGATAAAATTTGAAGACAGAATTAATCTGAATTAGTAACTTTGTAAAACAAAGAAACACAGATTATTAAAAAGCCTCAATTAAAACTTACCTTTCTCTATAACCCTACTAGGTAAGTATTTTGATTATACTTTATCATTGTTGATTTGTATAGCAATTTTAGTGTTTTTTTAAAATTTTAATATTTTTTTATATTTAAAAGAGTCAGATTTAAAATCTGACTCTTTTAAGGAATTATCTATCTATCTATTTGTTTTTAGGATTTTCTTTAGCATTAGCTCATAATGCTGCTGCTTTTCCAAAAGCCTCAGTGTGTTTTAATTCTGGGTGTTCTGCTTTAACTTTTGGCAATGTAGCTTTCATAAAAATATTAAAAACAGTAGGTTTTTTTGTTGCCATATTTTCCTTTTCCTTTCACTTTTCTTATATTATTATTAATATAATATATTTTAATTATTAGTGTGTTAATAAACTATAAGAGTATATTTTTAAAAATATTAAGTTTTTATTTTTTAAAAACATAATTATTAATAATATATCCAACTCCATGTTCATCATTATTTGGAGCAATACTTTTACCATATGGTTTTAAAGCAATATTAGCATTTTCCATTACTATTGGATGACCAGATACTTCAAACATTGGTAAATCATTAAATCCATCACCAATCGTTAATGCATCTTTACTGTCAATATTTAAATGATTACATAATCATTGTAGTGCTGAACCTTTATTAATGTTTTTATTACCAATTGAAAAAATATTTGTATGATATTGAACAATTGTTAAATCCGGAAAGTTAGTTTCAAAATTATTAATGAATTTTGTAATTTCATTAGCCTTTCAATATTTTTCTAAAATAACCATTACTTTTGAAATTGGCATTTTAATATCAGTACTATTAGTTAACTTAATAATTTTAATTTGCAGATTTTCAACTCATGTACTTCAACTATTAGCCGCATGGTTAACATACAAAGTATCAATACTATTAAAATGTAAAATCATTTGTTTATTATATTTGGTTAATCATTCATAAAGTTTAATTGTTGTTTCTGAATTTAATTGTTGTAAATAAATTCATTTTTGTTTAGTATATGATCAAATTTCAGCGCCATCATTACCAATAATATAACCATCATATTTTTCAGCATTAATCATTTTACCAACACGAATAGCATTTTCACCATATCTACCTGTATTAATTACAACTTTAATATTATTTTTTTGAGCTTTTAAACAAGCATTAAGATTAATTTCACTTAAGGCACTGCCACTATCAAATAAAGTACCATCTACATCAGTAAAAATTATTTTTACCATCAATCATTTCCTGCTTTCTTTTTTCTATTATTTTATTAATATTATAAAGATAAAATAATAAAATACTATATATTTCCATATAATAAAATTTCTTAAATTAAAATAAAAATTTTAAAAAAAGAAAAAACCTTTAATGAAAAACATAAAGGTTAATAAAATAATGTATGGTGCGGAACAAGGGACTTGAACCCTCATGCCTTTCGGCGCCAGAGCCTAAATCTGGTGCGTCTGCCAGTTTCGCCAATTCCGCATTTTTGGTGTCCCGTATAGGCCTTGAACCTACAACCCTCAGATTAAGAGTCTGATGCTCTGCCAATTGAGCTAACGAGACATCTAGGGGAATAAAAAACAAGTAATTATAATACTTGCAGTCTAAATATTAATTAATGGTGACTCGTACGGGGATCGAACCCGTAATGTAGGAATGAAAATCCTATGTGTTTACCAATTCACCAACGAGCCGTAGAAAACAAGAGTTTAGAATAATGGCGCCCAGTATAGGATTTGAACCTATGACACTTCGATTAACAGTCGAATGCTCTGCCGCTGAGCTAACCGGGCATTTACTAAACCTTAATTATTATATTGAAGAAAAGTATAATTTGCAATAACTAATAAAGTTTTTTTTATTTTTTTCTTGATTACGGCAATGTATATGATTTATTAATCATTTTTTTAAATTAAATATAATAATAACTTAAGTATTATTTGTAATAATGAATACTATTAATGGTAAAAGTAATTAGAAAGAAGTAAACATAGAAATCATGTAGAATTACATTATTAATATAAAGGGGTTTTAATTTATGAAGTTATTATTAGCAACATTAAGTTTTTTAACATTTGGAACAACTGTAGAAACTTTTGGAAATGTATTAAGTACGAATCTAAGCAAAATAAATAATAGTATTAAAGAAACTTATACTATAATTCCTAATTCATTTAGTTTGAAAAGTGAATTAAGAAAAGAAAAAATGAATACTGATAATATTGATATTGATATGTTAGATGGAATGACAAAGGCTATTATTCGTTATATGCCAGATACAACAGATTTACCTTTTTTAGTTAAAGAGGTTAATTTGCTTTGACTAAGTAATGATATTAGTCAAATAATAACTAAAAAAGCATTGCCTTATAGTAAAAGTTTTGAAAAAAACGGAATAGTTGATAAAGATTTAATTTTAGAAGCAATTAATATTATGAATGGTACTAAGTTTTCTAATAATGATTTAGATGTACTAATTAATCAAGATAATAAAAATATTTCTTTAATAGCAAAAAGTAATAGTCACTTTCAAGGGAAAATAGATATTTTAAATAAGCCAGTAGAATTTTCGGATATTTTTTATGAACAAAATCTTGGAAAAATTTATTTTAATACTGATATGTATGAAAAAAGCACATTCTTACATCCAACAAGTCAATTTGGGAGATTTGCAACAGTTATGGAATATTTGGGAAATCGTAATAAATTAATAAAATTTTATGAAAATGAGATTACATCTGCTTTAACTAGTTCAGCATTAAAAATATATGAGTTAAGTTTTCCCAATTTTAATAATGAAGGAAAGATTGAATTTAGTTTTGCAATTGAAAATATTATGAATTATTCATCATTTAAAGCAAACTTTTTACCATTACCAACAGAAAATAATCGAGTTTTTATTAACTACCAAGGTAAACAACCAAAAAATGATGAAGAAATTGACATTAAGTTAGAAGGATTATATACAGAAAATAATAAAAATAAATTATTTTATGATGTTGTAGTAAAGACACTTGGTAAAAAAATTGCTGATAAGTATAAAGATATTTTATATAATGAATTTCTTATTGAGAGTTTTAATAAAAAATTAAAAACTGCAAAAATAACTCCTAAACCAGGATCAAAAATATTTGCTTTTTCAACAAAAGTATCAGAAAGTTATACAGAAATACCTTATTATAAGTTAAATATTTCATGATAGCATAATTAAATTAATATAAATCCCTAATTATTTAAATATAGATTCAGGAGATAAAGTTATGAGAAAAATAATTAGATTTTTTTAAATTATATTTTGGTTAGTGCAACAACAATAAATGTTATTGCTTGTAGGTGAGGTTGTAATAATAATAATGATTTAGCTGATGAAAATGTGCAAGATATTTCTGGTAATTATATTGTTTCTGATATCAATAAGAAAATTAATAAAGTAGTAAGTGATTGCATAAATTTTATTGAAGGTGAAGATGCTGCCAGTTTAAAACAATGATATTTAAAAAATCCGCAAAATTGATTTAATAAAACTAGTAAAAAACTAAACTTTGTTACTAATTTAGAAGAAAAAATTCAATATCAGGCAAAAAAAGAATCGATTAATGAATTTAACTTGTTAGCAAATAATAAGAGTAATTTTACAGATTTTTCTGATTTACAAAATCAAATTAATACTACTAATCTTGGCAAAACTTATACAAATGTTAATTGGGATACATTAATTAATTCATCTACAATAAATGCTAATGAAAAAGCAGAGATAAAAGATAAATTAGTTCGATTTTATAATATATTTGCACAAATTTATGGTAAAAAAATGTTCTTAAACTTTTATATCGATTGGCTAAAATTAATAAAAATGGCTTATTTGGTTTTGTTAAATCTGGTTATGTTTATGATTCACAATTTCAAAATTATTCATTAGTTCAAGTTATGGCAATAAATCCAAATTCTCTTAGTAAAAGAACTCAATATTGGCAATATGTTAGTGGTTATAAAGCTTCAAAAAGTATTATTAGAACAATTGTTCATGAATATGGTCATGCTTTAGGCTCTTTTATTCGTTTAAATTTTCAAGGAAAACAAAGAATAAATTCACTTGCAGATAATGATCCTAAAAAATGATGAAATAATTATTTTAATTCATCTTATTTATTAAAAGATAATCTAGAAAAAGGAGAAATAACTGATGAAACTAATTATATGATTTCATCATTAGCAAATGGTACAAAAATTAACGATCCAATTTATCAAAAACTTTTAGCATATGGTATTGTGAGAAGTGAATATGGCCGAGAATTACATCTTGATTTATTTGCCGAAGCCGGGTGATAGAAATAATTTTGGGATAAGTAGTAAATTAATAGTTAGAAAGGGATAGAAACTAGTAATATGACTACACAGATTTTAAATTCATTAATATTATAACTCAAATTTTTAAAAAATGTGAAAAATATAATTATTTATGTAATACAAAAAATTCTACTAATGTAGATTTAACAATAAAAAACTATTTTTGACTAATTAATGTATAGTTTGTCTTTTTAACAATTCAATTATATTTAAACCATTAATATTTGCTAATTTTAAAGTTAACATATTTTGATAAGTCCGTAAATTAAAACTTTTTGCACCATAACCAAATAATGATTTTAAAATAGAAATATTACTTTCAGCAAAAGTTCCAATATTTAATGGGTGTTTTTGATTAGTAATACCTATTTCATTATTTTTTAAAGTACTATAAGCGGTTTTTTGTGATTTAGTTTTATTTTGAATTGTATTATATTTTTCATTAATTTTTAGCATTAATTCTTTATAATTACCAGTACAAAATAAATCAATACATTCTTTACTATTTAATTTTAATGTTTTTAAATCTCTAATAGCATGGAATTTATCTGTTATATAAATTGAATTATTAACATAAGTTGGTAAATTTTTAATTCAAGTAGCACTATCTCCACCAATAGTTTTAAAAGAATTATCAACATTATTATAAAAATTATGTGCAAAATTTAATGCTCTATTAACAAATTTTCTAGTATCAATTTTAGTACCATTAGTTACTATTTCAGCATAAAATTTTTTATTTGCAAGTTCTTTACGATTAGCAAAATCATTAATATATCCAGTATGAAACACAGCAATTCTTACTCTACATTTTCTAAGTTTATTATTAACTAATAGTGTAGGGAAGAAATCATCAACATTGATATATAAAAGACTTACTGCATAACGTTTTTAAGTTTTAATGATAAATTATAAAATCCTGCAATTAAATTAAATCTTAAAAATATTCGTTTTCTACCTTTTCTAAATTTATAACCAATAATTTTAAAACATTTTAAAAACGCAAAAACATGTTCAATTTTTATGCGATTTTTATTAATAATCTTATTAAAAATTTTAATTTTACTTGTTTTAGGATTGTTTTTACTAATTTTAATGGGTAAAAATGTATTACCATGAATTTTTTGTAAACCTTGATAGCCTTTATCTGCAAGAATTACAGTTTCTGATAAAAATTTTAACTTCGAATTTTTAAAAGTTTTAAAATCATGATTTTTACCAGTATCAGGAAAAATACTTAAAATTTCATTAGTATGTGCATTAATTATGGTTTGAAACTTAACAGTATGTATTCATTTTTTGTCAGAAAATCAATCTTTTTGGTTATATTTTGGTCGTTCTGTTTCTACTTCTGTTACGTCAATTATCAAAGTCTTATTTTTGAATTCTTCTTTTTAAAAAAATATTTTTATTTGTTAAATTATTAAACTTATTATTCTTTATTAAAATGTCTTCAATTGAACGAATATTTCGTAAAGCAGTAGTATCAACCATATCATACTCAGCACCAATACTATGATATGTACGATTTTCATATAAATATCTTAAAGTAATTACTAGTCTATCTTCTATTGACATTTTATATGGTCTTCCACCAATAGTAGTTTTTAGTTTTTTATGTTCTAATAAAATATTTAAGATTTCATTAAAAACTAACTTATTGATACCCACTATTTTACGAAAATATTGATCAGATTTATCTTTTAATTCAAAATATGTCATAAAATTTATCCCTAACTATTCAACTTTTATTTTAATAATAACAAAAAAATGAAAATTTAACTAGTTATGCAGTAAGTCTACTATATGGTTGATGTATTTCTTTTTCACTAATATTTTCACTATCAAATACTGCTTTTAATGATTGATTTTTATAATAAGTTTTTAAAGCATTAATTAATGCTAATTTAATATCATTACTTGCTAAAGCATAATAAATTCATTCAATAATTAAAGGGTTCATTATAAATTCATATGATTATAATCTCAAGTTAATGAAGCATTATCAGTATTTAATGGTACTTCATGTAAATCACTACCATATTGACTTCCAGTTTCACTATTAATAGTAAATATATTATCATTAATTAATCTTGCTTGTTCATTTGTAAATGTAGTTTCTTGTAATTCTTGATTATGATGTGTAGTTTCCATTGGTAATAAATTATGAATTATTTCACTTGCACCAGCAACTATGGTAGGTATCGCATAAGCATTATTAAAATCATTATTTATACCCATTGCTACACCACTACTAATCAAACAACCACCAGTACCCATATTTGCTATTTTACGTATAGTTTCAAATCTATTAGGAATTAATTCTGTAATTCCATTAATAAGATTTGAAATACCATAAGCATTTAAACTAATATATGTATCTCAATCCATTAAATTAGACTTACTGCATAACTAGTTAAATTTTCATTTTTTTGTTATTATTAAAATAAAAGTTGAATAGTTAGGGATAAATTTTATGACATATTTTGAATTAAAAGATAAATCTGATCAATATTTTCGTAAAATAGTGGGTATCAATAAGTTAGTTTTTAATGAAATCTTAAATATTTTATTAGAACATAAAAAACTAAAAACTACTATTGGTGGAAGACCATATAAAATGTCAATAGAAGATAGACTAGTAATGACTTTAAGATATTTATATGAAAATCGTACATATCATAGTATTGGTGCTGAGTATGATATGGTTGATACTACTGCTTTACGAAATATTCGTTCAATTGAAGACATTTTAATAAAGAATAATAAGTTTAATAATTTAACAAATAAAAATATTTTTTTAAAAAGAAGAATTCAAAAATAAGACTTTGATAATTGACGTAACAGAAGTAGAAACAGAACGACCAAAATATAACCAAAAAGATTGATTTTCTGGCAAAAAATGAATACATACTGTTAAGTTTCAAACCATAATTAATGCACATACTAATGAAATTTTAAGTATTTTTCCTGATACTGGTAAAAATCATGATTTTAAAACTTTTAAAAATTCGAAGTTAAAATTTTTATCAGAAACTGTAATTCTTGCAGATAAAGGCTATCAAGGTTTACAAAAAATTCATGGTAATACATTTTTACCCATTAAAATTAGTAAAAACAATCCTAAAACAAGTAAAATTAAAATTTTTAATAAGATTATTAATAAAAATCGCATAAAAATTGAACATGTTTTTGCGTTTTTAAAATGTTTTAAAATTATTGGTTATAAATTTAGAAAAGGTAGAAAACGAATATTTTTAAGATTTAATTTAATTGCAGGATTTTATAATTTATCATTAAAACTTAAAAACGTTATGCAGTAAGTCTATTTTATTTAAAGCAGAATGTTTATCAAGGTCTTTATATTCAGTATTAATTAATGATTTAACTATTTTTAATTGTTTATCATTAAAACTATTAAACAATTCTTTTTCTTGATATTCATTAACTTTATTTTCATATTCTTTTATTTTTGTTTCATATTCACTTAATTTAGGTTCAATATTTTTTTTACTTTCAGCATATACTACATTTCTATGTTGTTTTAGTAAATTTTTAACATCATCTAAACTATAATTCTCTTTTTCATCAAAAGTAAAATCACTCATACTTTTAATCTCCCTTTTATTAAATTTTAATAATTCACTTGGTTAATAGGTCACTTTTATATATGTTATTTAACATATTCACTTTATTATATTATATCATTTTTTCCCTTTAAAATAAAGAAAAAAACCTATATTTATTATAGGTTTCTAATCATTATTTTCTATTTTTCTTGGTTCACAAATATTAATAATTATATTACTATTATTTGTTTCTATATCTTGATTATCTATTAAATCATCAAACATCTCTCTATGATTTGTTCTTAAATAAGCTCATTCATATTGAGGTACTTGTGTAACATTTTTTAATCTTGCTATTCCGATTTTAAGACATGCTTTATCATATTCTTTAATAAAATCTTTTTGTCATTTTGTCGACCTTCTTCGGCAATCAAATATATATTTATTATCCACTTTTAAAATATAATTTAATTCTTGTTTAGTACATTTTTTTAAATTATCTTTATTTTCTCTTAAATATTCTTGTATCTTTTCTTTATAATTTCCTAATTCTTTTCTTTTTGCTAGTATATTATATCACCTATATTCAATAATTTATATACTAATTATAACATTTTAACTAAATCATTTTCCAACACTCACGAGTTAATTATTGTTATACTTAAAATCATGTATTTAGAAAGGAATTAATATTATGAATTTTCTAGAAAATGAACTTAATTATAATGAACTTGATATTACATTTAAAAATAATGAATTAAATTATTTAACAAATATATTTAAAGGATATGATGATTTTTGATATCAAAATATATATGATAAAACTAAACATAAATATGTTAAAACTGCTCCAAGAAGTCCAAATACTCAATATGGTAAAATAAATGATTTTTATCGTAGATGTTATTTAATATTAGAAACAAATGAATATTATTATCCTTTAGATGAGTATATAAAAATTAAAAAAAGAAAAAGAACATTAACAAATTTAGAACATACAATAATAAAAAATTCAGGTAATGGTAAAAGGCAATCTGATGTACAAGATATATTAAAAAATAGTAATTTTTCTAAAACATATATGACTAATGTAATGAAAAATGCAATAATTGAAGTTGAAAAAATAAAAGAGAAAAAAGTAGTATTACCAAATGAAAAATTATTTATAAATATGGATGATTGTTTTATTTCTTCATTATTTAATAACAAAAAACAAAAAAATCCTATTCGTACTATTAGTGCAAATAAAGGTAAAGATTTAGATAAATCAACTAAAAGTAGAAATGTTTTAAAAGATAAAAAAATTACTTATATGAAAACTAAAAATGGTCAAAGAATTAAAAGACAAGAATTAATTGATAAAATTTATGAATTTCTTGATTTACAATATATTTATAGTAAAAGTAGTTTAATATTTATTGGTGATGGTGCACCTTGAATTAAAACTACTGCTAAAAAAGAAAATATTCCTTATGTAATTGATAGACATCATGCATTTAAAGCACTTAAAAAAGGATTTATTATTAATAGAAAAGTAGATAATAAAAAATTAACTAATGCATATGAATTATTTGTTAATGGTGAATATTATAAATTATTAGATTTTTTAAAAGAAAATAATGTAAATGAAGAAGTATATAAATATTTTAAAAATAATAAAGATGGTGTTATAAATCAAAAAGAAAATTGAAATCAAGGAGTTTGTGCTGAAAGTGATGTATCACATTTAGTTAAATCTTTAAAAGGATATGGTGCTAAAATTTTTAATGATAAAGTACTTAATAATATGCTTATAATTAATTCAGCAAGAATTAATAAATTAAATCTTATACTTTAATATTTTAAAACTTAATAAATCTAAACCTAAATAGTTAGGAATTTTTAAATTATATTAATAAAAATAAAACACTAAAATACTTGAATAAATTTATAAAAAGGTATATAATTAAACCAACAATTAATAATTTAAAGTTGTCTTTTATTTAAAGAAAATTAAATTATAACTATTAACTTTACTCACCCCCTTTATTAAATGTCTAAATGTGTTTAATATTTTGATTATGAAGAACGCTGCAAATGGGATTAAAATGATTCAAAAGTCACCAAGGAAAACCATAATTTCGGGTAAAATTGAGTAAATACCTTCTTTAATTTTTACCATTGCTGAACCTAGACCGTTTCAAATACTATCTAAGGCACCACTAGGAGTTACAGCATTGATTAAATTTGTTAACATTATTTATCACCCCCTTTCTTATTTTCTTTTTCTTTAATTTCTAATTTTTGTTTTTTAATTTTTAAAATATTTTTATAAATTACTAATCCTAATGAAATTAGCATTCCACTAACAATGATTACTGAAATAATTATTCCTAACACATGCATATTATTTTTTTCCTTTCAATTTTTATTTGTCCTTTATCATATTTTTTTAAACAAGAAGAACATAAATTAACATCTCCACCAAATTGATAATTCAAATTTGGAAGATTATATAATGCTCTTTTTCCGTCAATAATGCACTCATATTGAATTATTTTCAAAGCATTAGTACGTTCTATTAATTGTTCACTTAATCTAGACATATTATTTTTTAACTCCTTGCTTTTTTAATTTTCAATTTTTATATTTCAAAATTGATAAGATAATAATTGTTGATATTAATAAAATTGTTGATATTGTAATGACTATAATTTCTGCTGAATTTAACTTTACACAGTTACATAACAAATTAGTCATTAGTATTTATCTCTTAAATATCTTTTCACACGTTTTTTATGTTGTTGTTTTAAAGACATTCTTTTTCATTTAATTTTTTTAGTAAAAGTCATTTTTAGAACTCCTTAGTGTAATAATCGTGTTGTTGTTTTTTCATAATTTGTGATTTTATAATCATAAGTTGCACCAACTAATATACTTTTAGATGAATTGATAATTTGTTTTTTCATAAATTTAATAAAATCAGCATTAGCAGATTTAGCAAGTAATTGATTAATAGTTAAGTAAGATATTGATTTTTCAATACGTGGATTTGAGCAGTTATAAGAAAATTGATAAGATTTTAAATTTAAGTCATATTGATTTAAAGACTTAATATTATCTAATGATTTTGTAATATACTTTCTTAAATATTTAGCAACAAATTCATTAGTGCCTTTACGAACTTTTAAATTTTTATTAATACCATGAGTTCAATTTTTAAGAATTATTTTATTAGGTATTTGTGCATTCATTAAAATATGAAAGTGTACTGCTCCACGAAGTTGATATTCATAAGTATAAACATACTTTAAACTTTTATTTTTATTAGTTAACAATCAAGATTTGATATTTCTAAAAAATTTTGCTAAATCTTTTTTACATTTTTTAACATTATTTTCATTAATTTGATAAGTTAAAGTTAAAAAACTTAACTTTTTACAATCTGCAAAATTATGATAAATTTTACGAATAAAATTACTTTTTGCTCTAATATTATTATGTGTTAATTTCTTTTCATTTTTACCAGTGTTTTTAATACCACAAATATTACGTTTATTAAAATTAATCATTGATAAAGGTAAAAATATTTCTTTAACATAATTACCATAAAAAACACTTTTTACATAATAACTTTCAGCATGTAACATTATTCATACACCTATCTTTTTTTATTTTTGTCGAGATGTGATATTTAATCAAGTAATAGCGACTTCGTCGCTATAACGCGACATAAATGTCCGCGTTAGTTATTTTTTGCTTTCTTATCTAGTTCTCTAATGTCAATAATTTTTCCAGAAAAAGAAAGGTCAACTTAATAATAAGAAGCAAACTCAAAATTAACTTTACTTAATAATTCACTACCATCTCTTAAATATTTATCTTGCATTTCACCAGTTGGTACACCAGTTTTTTTGTCAATTTCTAATAATTTTAAAACTACAAATTTTATTTCTTGATTATTATTTTTATCATTAATAACTTTGTCACTCATTTTAATTAACTGTACTTTGAACATTTTTGAATACTCCTTTGAAATTTAAAATAAAAGATATATAAATAATTGTTAATATTTTTGATATGAAATTGTGTGTGTTTATTTTTATCACTCCTTTTGAATATAAAAAATTCAGTTATATAACTGAATTTAAAATCTGTTGAATTGGTGTTAATGATTTTATTAACACTTATACGTTATCCAAAGAATATTACAACAATGATTTAGTGAACAAATATTACCTTGAAATCTTGCAAAACAATTTATAGGTCAAGAAAAATCAGTATTAGATTTAATTGCTATTGGTGGTGGTAAAGAAACAAGAAGAGAAATTTTTAATAATGCAAGAGTAACTAATTTTTGAATTGGTCAATTTGCTGGTTCTAAACCAAACTGACCTTTATCAAATTCAAAACATTTAATTGATAAAGAAATTTATGGTATGGGTTCAATTGGAGCAACTGCATTATGAATTGCTACTGATAATAATTTTCAAGATGTTGAAATTGAGATAAAAGATAAACCACCAATTGATAGTTTACAAAAAGTATTATTAGATATGCTAACTTATACATATACTTATAATCGAAACTTTGATGGTTTTGACCCTAAAAAAGATGAACAAAATACAACCGATATTACTAAATTAAGACTTAAATTTGAAAATCAAAAACCTGATGATGTTATTACTAACTTATTTAAACAGTGAAAATTAGATTATCCAAACTATACAAATTTACCACAAGTTCAAATTTTTAAACAATTAGTCATTATGTTATCTAGTAATATTTATTCAAGTATGTCAATCAATAAAGGGTTAAATGATGATTATAAATTGTTATTACCTTATTATTTTGAATTAAAATCAAATCCTATACATTCTACCCCAGATAAAGTTTGAGAGTTTAAAGATACAAAAGTAATACTAAAATCTGCATATTTTGATTTTACAGATATAAATAATATTAAATTAAAAGATAATGATATTAGTCAAAATGAATTATTTAAACTTGATGATAACCAATTTAATTGATTATCTATTACAAATGAATTAGAAAGCAATAATATTCCTTCATTAATTCCTGCTGATTGAACATTAGGAAATGGTGAATATGGTAAATATTTTACAAGAATAATTATTAATCGAAATAAAATTGAAAATGCTTTAAATTTATATGGTTCAAAAAAATCTCAATTATTTTCTAAATTAGAATTTTACGAAGAAATATTACAAATTGATAATAATACTGAATTTGAATTGCAAATTAAAAATCCAATTAATAACTTAAATCGGATTGAAATCAGCGGAATATTTGGTGCTGGTAATTATGATTTAATTTTAATAACTAATGAAAAAGAAATAAACTTAAATAATATTACTTTATTGAGGCTTTTTAATAATCTGTGTTTCTTTGTTTTACAAAGTTACTAATTCAGATTAATTCTGTCTTCAAATTTTATCATAAAATGAGCAATTGCTGTATTTCAATTTTGAATGGGCATTGTTCATTTTTTTGTTATATTGTCAATTGCTAAATAAAATATTTTAAAAACTGACATATCGTTAGGAAAAACTTTTTTATTTCTGATGACTTTTCGTAATTGACTATTAACAGATTCAATAGCATTTGTGGTATAAATTACCCTTTTTATTTCTGCAGGATAACTAATAAAAACCATTAAATTATCTCAATTTTTATATCAAGATTTAGCAATTTGTGGATATTGTTTAGTTCATTTATTTTCAAATGATTCTAAAGCTTGCATTGCTTGTTCTTCACTACATGCAGTATAAATTGGTTTTAAATCTGAAACTAGAGATTTTCTATGCTTATATGAGACATATTTCAAACTATTTCTAATTTGATGAACGATGCATAATTGATGTTCGGTTTTAGGATAAACTGATTGTATTGCTTCTGACATGCCTGTTAAATTATCACTACAAGCAATCAGAATATCATTTAAGCCACGATTTTTCATTTCTGTGAAATTGGCTAATCAAAATTTAGAACCTTCATTTTCACTAATTCATAAACCTAAAACATCTTTTTTACCTTCTAAATCAACTCCTAAAGCTATATAAACTGATTTATTAATAATCTGTTTATCTTGTCGTACTTTAACTACTATACAATCAAAATAAACAATGGGATAAACACTATCTAATGGTCGATTTTGCCATGCTTTGACGTCATCAATAACATCATCAGTAATTTGACTAATAACACTTTCACTAATATCAGCACCATGATATAACTATTGTAATTGCATTCTAATATCTGATAATGTCATACCTTTTGCATATAAAGAAAGAACTTGTTGATGAAAACCATCAAATCTTCTTTGTCTTTTTGAAACTATTACAGGATTAAAATTACTATTACGATCTCTTGGTACATCAATTTCAATTTTACCTTGTTGGGTTATTAATTTTTTTGAACTTATACCATTACGAGCATTGTCACTATTACTATGTTGATTCTTATCATATCCTAAATAATTTTGCATCTCAGAATTCAACATTTTTTCTACTAATCTTTTTGTTAATTCTTTATATAATCCTCCCTCTTTAAAAACTGTTGTTAAATCTTCAGTATTTTCTAATAATAAATCTACTACTTGTGATATTGGATCATTGTTATTAATATTTTGCTTTTTAGCCATCTGTAACTCACTCTTTCTAGAAAATTAATTATATTTACTAGAACTAATTAAACATAGTTATTTTTGTAAGTTACACAGATTACTAAACATTACCAATAAAATTTTATAATTTTCTTGAATTATTCTTAATTTCACTACTTAAAGTTTCATTATTTAAATTATATTTATTTATTTCTTTTGAATTAAAACTTTTAATTTCTTCTTTTCTTAATAAAAGTTGTGGTGAATTTTTAATTTGTTCTTCTGTAAATAACTCAATTTGTGTGGGTGTAAATGCTTGTATTTGTTTTTCATTAAAATAAGTAATTTGTGTGGGTGTAAACTCTTTAATTTGTTGTTCTATAAATGCAGATATTTGTTTTGTTGTAAATGTTAAAATTTGTGTGGGTGTAAATGCTTTGATTTGTTTTTTATTAAAATATGGTATTTGTTCTTCTACTATTGCTAAAACTTGTTTTGATGTAAAAACCGAAATTTGAGTTGGTGTGAGTGCTTGAATTTGGAGATAAATAAATCACTTTATTTGTTCGTTTGTGAGTGTTTTTATTTGTTTTGTTGTGAAGTGTGGTATTTGTTCTACTGTTAGTGCTTGTATTTGTACTTTTGTGAGTGCTTGAATTTGTTCAGTTGTAAATCAGGGTATTTGTTTTTCATTAAAATTTGGAATTTGTGTCTCCATAAAATAAGTAATTTGTTGTGGTGTTAATGCTTGAATTTGTTCTTTTGTGAATGCTGAGATTTGCTCCTTTGTAAAAGTTTGTGTTTGTTTTTTGGTGAATCAAGAAATTTGTTCTTTTGTTAGCCAATTAATTTGTTCTGTTGTAAGTGACAAAATTTGTGTCTCTGTTAATGTTTGAATTTGTTTTTCATATGGTATTTGTTCTTTTGCAAAATATGAGATTTGTTTTTCTGTAAAAACTGAAATTTGTTGTGGTGTTAATGTTTGAATTTGGATATAAATAAGTCAATAAATTTGTTCGTTTGTGAGCACTCGTATTTGTTGATTTGTGAATGATTGTATTTGCAATGGCAAAAATGAAGCAATCTGAATAGGTATAAATCACCCAATTTGGATAGGCATAAATGAACAAATTTGTTCCTTTGTAAACGCTTGGATTTGTTCTTTGGTAAAAGCTTGTATTTGATCTTCTGTGAAGTGTGGTATTTGTTCTGTTGTAAATGCTTGAATTTGATTTGTAGTAAATCATTGAATTTGTTCTTTTGTGAACTGTGAAATTTTTTTACTTGTAAATCAATTAACTTGTCAATCTGTGAGTGATTGTATTTGTTCGTTTGTGAGTGTTTGAATTTTAATTTGAGTAAATGATGAAATTTGTTCGTTTGTGAGTGTTTGAATTTTAATTTGAGTAAATGATGAAATTTGTTCGTTTGTAAAGTTTTTATTTTCAATGAATCAATAAATTTGTTCTTTTGTCAATGCTAAAATTTGTTCTTCTATAAATCACTTTATTTGTTCGTTTGTGAGTGTTTTTATTTGTTTTGTTGTGAAGTGTGGTATTTGTTCTACTGTTAGTGCTTGTATTTGTTCGCTTGTAAATAATGGCATAGGTATTTCTTTATGTTTTAAAATATAATCTGTGTGTTCTTTATTAACGTAGTTTATTAGACAACATGTTTTAAGAATTTTTTCAAATTCTATTTTATTATTTATTATTTTTCTTGTTTCATTTAATTGTTTACCTATAAAATTTAAAGAATCATCATTGTAGAGTTTTAATTTTCTATTTTCAAATTCTTCTTGATAAATATTATGATAGTTTTGTAAGTCACTTGAATCCATAATTCTTGCTTGTCCAATAATATATTTTAAAGGGTTACTATCAAAAAAGATAGATTCAGTAGCAAATCCACCTAAATCAATTTGTAATAAGGTATATAAGTCATTATCACTTATATTTTTAATTTGATTTAAAGGTATAAACTGATCAAATATTGTTCTTCCAAGGTATTGGGAATCTGAAGTGATAGATTCTAATTTTTGAAATTTGTTTTTAAATTTAGAATCTAAAATAATTGTTGTATGTCCTGCTTCATGAATACAAGTAATGTCTTGATCATTAGATTGTGTACAATCTGCAATAGATATATTTTTAGGTTTTAATCTTTAATAGTTTCTTTATTATAAATTGTTTTAGCATTAGTATTTTGTAGTTGATTATTAAAAACTGGTGTGATTAATAATCATAGTTTAAATCAATAGTTTGGATTAAAATATTTCATAATTTTTGTACTCTTTCTTTTAAAAAAATAAAAAACCCACATACTTTAAAAATAAAGTAATGAGTTAAAACTATAAGTTTAGTTTATGATTATTTTTATAACAAATTTTATAATTTTTGCATACAATATGATTTATTTTTTGATTTAAAACTTTAATGTTTTATATTAATTTAAAAAGTTAAATATGATTGTAAATAAAAAGGCTAAAATTGAAATAAATATTGAAATAAATCATGATCAATTTCTTTTTCTTTTATTTCTTGATTAAGTTTATTTAACTTGTTTTCTGCTTCATTAACTTTATTTTCTATTTCTTGTGAAGAAGCATTGTTTTCAGTTAAAGGTTCAGTTGTTTGTTGAACATTATTTTCATTTTCTAACATTTAACATTCTCCTAATCTTATCCCAATAATCAATCTTTAACTAATTGTGGCATTTCACTTATTAATTTTTTATAATAGACTTACTGCATAACTAGTTAAATTTTCATTTTTTTGTTATTTTTAAAATAAAAGTTGAATAGTTAGGGATAAATTTTATGACATATTTTGAATTAAAAGATAAATCTGATCAATATTTTCGTAAAATAGTGGGTATCAATAAGTTAGTTTTTAATGAAATCTTAAATGTTTTATTAGAACATAAAAAACTAAAAATTACTATTGGTGGAAGACCATATAAAATGTCAATAGAAGATAGACTAGTAATGACTTTAAGATATTTATATGAAAATCGTACATATCATAGTATTGGTGCTGAGTATGATATGGTTGATACTACTGCTTTACGAAATATTCGTTCAATTGAAGACATTTTAATAAAGAATAATAAGTTTAATAATTTAACAAATAAAAATATTTTTTTAAAAAGAAGAATTCAAAAATAAGACTTTGATAATTGACGTAACAGAAGTAGAAACAGAACGACCAAAATATAACCAAAAAGATTGATTTTCTGACAAAAAATGAATACATACTGTTAAGTTTCAAACCATAATTAATGCACATACTAATGAAATTTTAAGTATTTTTCCTGATACTGGTAAAAATCATGATTTTAAAACTTTTAAAAATTCGAAGTTAAAATTTTTATCAGAAACTGTAATTCTTGCAGATAAAGGCTATCAAGGTTTACAAAAAATTCATGGTAATACATTTTTACCCATTAAAATTAGTAAAAACAATCCTAAAACAAGTAAAATTAAAATTTTTAATAAGATTATTAATAAAAATCGCATAAAAATTGAACATGTTTTTGCGTTTTTAAAATGTTTTAAAATTATTGGTTATAAATTTAAAAAAGGTAGAAAACGAATATTTTTAAGATTTAATTTAATTGCAGGATTTTATAATTTATCATTAAAACTTAAAAACGTTATGCAGTAAGTCTATTTAAAGAAACTTCTTTATTTAAAGTATCTTTATCTGTTCATCAATATCCAACATCGTTAAATTCTTCTCAATCTTTTTCAAAGGAAGAAATATTGAAATTATTTTTTTCTATTTTTGAGGTTCAAACTTTTACAACGTAAATATTATTTTTTTGATATTAAATTATTTTTTAAAAGAAATAAGTTTATTAATGTTATTAATAAACTCATTAGTTTTTAAATTATATTCAGTGTTAATATTTATATATTTTTTACTTAAAATATAATCTTAAGCAAAATTATTCATTCCTTTTATTCAATCATCATATAATTTTTGTGTATTAACTTCTATTTTAAAAATAATAGTATTATTTTCATTATGTATTTGATAATTTGAATAATTTTCTGGTTTTAAAAAATGTAAAGGACTATCAAAATAAACACTATTTGTTGAAATAGTTTCTTTTAAAAACTTAAATTTTAATAATTCTAAATTATTTTTTTCAATATTATTTAATCTTTTTTTAATCCAATTTTTCTTTAACAATTGATTCTCCAATTTAATTATATTTATTATTTAATTGATAGCAAATCATTAAATTTTCTAATAACATGGCAATAGTCATTGGTCCAACACCACCAGGCACAGGAGTAATTGCTGAAGCGGTATTTTTCATTGTTTCAAAATTAATATCACCAACAACTTTTTTTTCTTTACCTTGATAATTAATTGCTACATCAATAATAACAACATCACGTTTAACTTGACTACTATTAATAATATTATAGACACCAGTAGCACTACAAATGATATCAGCTTCTTTAGTATAAAGAGTTAAGTCTTTAGTTAATTTATGAACAATGCTAACAGTTGCTCCCATATTAGTTAATGATAAAGCCAATGGTTTACCAACAATATTACTATCGTTAATGATAGTAATATTTTGTTTAGAAATGGGAATTTGATAGTGATTTAGTAATTTTAAAATACCTTTTACTGTACAAGGCAACATTGCTTTTTTATCACCTTGTAATAATCTTCCGGCATTAATATTTGTTAAGCCATCAACATCTTTATTAATAGTAATGCTATTAATAATTGCTAATGTATCTAAATGTTTTGGTAGTGGTAATTGTACTAAAATTCCATCAATATTATTATCACTATTTAATTGTTCAATTTTATTAATTATTTCTTTTTGTGTTACTACTGTTGTTAGTGAAGATACTTGTCCATCAATACCACATTCTTGACATGCTTTAATTTTAGTTCGTACGTACATTTGTGATGCTAAATCTTCACCAATAATTATTACTGCTAGTTTAGGTTTACGATTAGTAATAGTTGTTACTTGTGCTTTAATTTTTGCTTTAATTTGCTGGGCAATTATTTTACCATCTAAAATTTTTATCATATGTGTTCACCGTTTCTTAATTTATCCAATTAATACGTTTTCTTCAACTCTACTTATCGTTGGTTTTGATTTACGATCACTTCAAACAAGAACAGTAGTTGATACTCCTAATTGTCCCACAAACATGACAAAAATTAAACTAAGTTGACTAAAAATACCTAATTTCGAATTATCAAATAATGAAAGTCCTGTTGTTCCAAAAGCACTTGAAACATCAAAAATTACTTGTGCAAAGGTCATATCAGAATTATCTGTTATAAAAACATTTTCAATTGTGATAATCATTACTGATACAAAAACTAAAATAAAACCAAGTGTGCCGACTATAAATGACATACGAACAGTTTGATTAGGAATTTTACGCTTGAATACAAAAACATCATTACGGCCACGGGCAATATTAAAAATTGTTAAAAGAATGATTGCTAAAGTTGTCGTTCTAATTCCTCCGGCAGTACTTGCTGGTGAAGAACCAATTCACATCATTAATGATTGGATCATTTGTGAGGCAAGGTGAAATTTATTTAAGTCAACTGTATAGTATCCAGCATTTCTTGTTGACATTGTATTAAAAAAAACAGCCATAATTGCATCAGATGTCGATAAATTTTTAAAAATGGGCTCTTGCCTTGATGGAGTTATGACATTACGTGAAAAATATTCAATAAACATAACACTACTAACACCCAATATCGCAACTAAAAAATATGTTATTAATGTTAGTTTAGTAAATAAACTAAATCTAAATTTTTTACCATGAGTTTTATTTTTAATTCAATGATATAAATCATAATAAACAGGAAAACCAATACCACCAATTACAAATTCAATAATAAAAATTCACTGCACAAAATAATCACTCTGAAAAGGTTCTAATGAAGTTATACCAACTATATCAAAACCAGCATTATTAACAGCAGAAATCGAGTGGAAAATTCCCGATCATAATGCTAATAGTATGTGATTATAGTAACCTGTATTATTGTTTAGACCATATTCTATTCCTGAGATAGGCACAAAATAAAAATATAAAAATAAAACAATTGCTCCCAAAAATTCAGTAATTGTCATAACAATAATCCCAATTTTTAATACATCAATAGTCGTTCCTAATTTATTAGAGCCACGTTCACCTTGCATTAGTAATCTTTCTCTTAAACTAGTATGTCGATTAAATACAAATAAGGATAATATTGCTAGTTTAACTGTAATTAAACCAATACCACCAAATTTAATTAAAATTAAAATAATAAATTGCCCAAAGAAAGTAAAGTCATTAGCAGTGCTTTTTACTGTTAAACCAGTATCAGAAAACGCACTACTAGCAGTAAAAAGGGCAGGCAAAAAGTTTCATTGTCCTTTTGTTGTGGCAATTGGTGTCATTAAAAGTATTGTTCCAACTAATAAAGTGAAAAAATATAAATTAAACATTTGTCGGGGACGAGTTTTACCAACAAAAATAATTTTAAAAATATTTTTTACACTACGATAATTAACCTTAGATAGCATCAAAAAACTCCTAAAATAACATTTTCTTTTATTATTATACTATACTATAGTCATTTCTATTAAATATTAGTTTTAAATTTAAAATACCAATATTTTAAGAATTAGTTTATAATTTAGTATAATATAACATATTTAAGTAAATATTATTTAAGGAAGAAGGATATAGATGTCTTCATCAGAAAATGATTTTTGTGTCATTGGTTTAGGTAAATTCGGAATTTCAGTTGTTAAAACTTTAGAAGAATTAGGTAAAGTTACATTAGCTATTGATAAAAGAGAAGACCGTTGTCAATTAGTTTCATCAATAGCTTCTGAAACTTTAATTTTAGATTCAACTAATCGTGATGCATTAGATGATGCCGGAATTCACAAAGTGCAAAATATTATTATTGCTATTGGTTCTGATTTAGCAGCTTCAATTGTTACTGCTGTTCATGTTTTAGCAATTCATCGTGAACACAATACATTATCATCACTTAATCTTATTGCTAAAGCTGTTGATAGTACTCACCAACTAATCTTAGAAGCAATTGGTATTACTAATATTATTTTATCTGAAACAGAAGCTGGTAAGAAAGCTGCATATCGTGCTATTTGAAAATTAGGAGTAGATTTAACTACAGTTGATGAAAAGTACTCAATAGCTAATGTAATTGTTAAAAATACTAAGTTTACAAATAAAAAACTAGAAACTTTAAAAATTCCTACCAATTATAAAATTAACTTAGTTGCAATTAAACGTCATGGTAAAGTTATTATTCCTAGTAGAAATGAAATATTAATGTTAAATGATGAACTATTATTTATTAGTTCTAATGAAAATATTAATTCTGTTTGTAATGATTTTTCAATTGGTGATACTAATAAAATATTTGAACCTACTATTATTAAAATGGTAAAGAAAAAGCGTTCATTTTGAAATTGATTCAGAAGAAATAAGAAAAAGAAAAAACATAAAAAATTAAAGAAAAAGGAAGTTAAGAAAGAAAAAAAACACTAATAAAAAAACAAAATTAATTATAAGAAAATTTTTTTTATTTTTAGAAATATTAATGTATTATCATTGTAATAAAATTTCTAAATTTTAATTTAAATATAAGTTTTTAACCGATTGCTTTATTTTTTAAAGTAAATAGGTTTTTTATTTTTTGAAAGGAAAATATTATGTATACAATGGAAAAAAAATAAGAAAGTGGGCGCATTGCAAACTTGGATACGGTTTAATAAGAAATTAAATGAGAGATAAAACTCTCATTTTTAATTGTTCAACAATTATAATTAATTATTTTGATAAATCTGTACTTTATTAAAGTAATTAATTATTACATAACTAAATAAAAATTATTAAAGGCTATAGTGCAGATATAACTAATAGTAATTTTTCTGCTACTCTTTAAAAATTTAAGATTTTTTTCTCCCCCTCCCTCCAGAGACCTCCTACCCCCAAGGCTTTTGCTACCTACAGTAGCAATAAGCCTATACGTAGAGTAGTAGAGTATTTAGTTAGTAGTATATAAGCCTTTTATCACTGTAGGTGATAAGGCTTATACATAGAAAGGATTCGTAATGATTAATGTTAATTTAGATTTGAAAACTAAAATTAGAGAAACATATAAAGATGAAAAAAATAAAGGTGACATATTATTAGAAATTGGTGAATATGAAACATGATTTCCTAAACAATATACTACTATTGATGAAAAAAATAAAAAAATAGCATTAAAAATAATTGAAGATTTTAATTATAAATTAGGTAAAAAATCAATTACAAAAGATATTGAAAGTATTAAAGGTAGTGAAATTTTAAAATATATAAAAAATATTTCAGATATTACTACAAATGAAAATAAATTAATATCTTGTGAATTTTATGAACAATATAATGGTTATTATATTTTTACAAATGATAAAAATCAAGAATGTTTTAAATATAACATTACATGAGAAAAAGATATGAAAAGTTTTAAAATAAATAATCCATATAAAGATAATGATTTAGTAATAAATTATATTGTTACACCAATGAAAGATATAAATACTCATAATGAAAAAATATTTTATTTAAAGTATTAAAGGAAATTAATATGTTATTAAATGTTGAAAAAATAGAATTAATTAAAAATTTATGTAATGAAAAATTATTTAAAAATAAAAAATATATTGAAATACAAGAAATATTAAAAATTATAGAAAGAGAGAATTAATTTATGTTGAATTTAAAAGAAGATAAAAGAATATATTTAAAATATGAAGAAATTGAAAAAATATTTGGTTCATGTGATATTTGTCATAAAAATTCATCATTTGCAAATAGAAATTGTAATAAATGTTTTTATAAATTAATTGGTGAAAAAAATGAAATGTAATATACATAATGAAAAATATATATGATTTAGTGAAATTGAAAATACATATTATTGTAATAAATGTATTAATGAAATGATTGAAGAAGATATGTATTTAACAAGTGATAATTTAGATTACTTATATGAATATTATATTAATGAATTACAATTAGAAAATTTTAAAGGAGTGTAAATATGAATAGATTAGAATTAGAAAATGCAAGAAAATTAATAGAAAAATTTGAAGAATTACAAGAAGAATTTAATGACAAATATGAAAATTTTGAAGTTGAAATTGATAATGATGGTGATTTAAAAATTAGTGGTGATTATTTTATATATGAAGATGTAAATAAATTAGAACAAGCAATTATTGATTATAAAAGAATTATTAAAGGTTAAAGGAGATGAATAAATATGGTAGCAGCAACACTTAAAAAACATGAAGATAAATTATTAATTAAAAATTTAAAAATTCGTCTTACTAAAAATGACCATTATGAATTAAAAACATATTGTTATGAAAGAAATATAACTATGAATGATTTTGTAAGGGATTTAATTAAAAATGCAATAAATATAAAGAGTGATAAAAATGAATAATAATTTATATAAAAAAATACTTAAATTACAATTAGAAATTGGTAGTACACCTAAAAATGGTTTTAATAAATTTGGTAATTATAAATATTGATTATTAAATGATATTTTTAATAAAGTTAAATTATTATGTAAAGAATTAAATATTGTTATTACATATGAAGATATATTAACAACTGATAGAAAAATAAATTATTTAGATAATAATAAAGAAGTAAAAATAACTTATTTTAAAAGATATACAATTATAGATTTAGAGAATGATAAAGAAATTAAATATTTTGATATATTAGCATGTGCTAAAAATACATATATAGCAAAAGCAAAAGGTAGTGCAGAAACTTATGCTTATAGATATTTTTTAATGAATTTATTATTAAGTGAAGATGAACTTGACCCAGATAATGATAATGTTAATTTAATACAAAATAATAATAAATCACAAAATAATTATAGTAATAATAATGTAAAAATACAAAATGAAAAATGAGAACCAAGTGAAAAACAATTAGATTATTTTGAAAAATATATGATTACAAATACAGTTTTATTTGATGAATGTATCAGAGAAGATATGGAAAGATTAAATCCAAATAATAGTAAAGATTTTTTAATATTAATGGGTGAAAATTATTTAAAAAATTTATTTGATAAATTTAAAGAAATTCGTGAAAGATTTAAAAATGTAAAAAATAATAATAAAAGTGAGTATAGAAATTATGAATAAATGTAAATATTGTAATAAAAGAATTTGATTAACTAATTATTGATGTATGAATTGTTTAGAAATATTAATTATGAATTTAAATAAAAATAAGGAGAAAAAATAATGTATTGATGTGGTAAATGTTATAAATGATTTAAAACTTTATTACATTTTTATAGAACTTTACATGAGTATCAGCCAGAATAGTAGGGAGAAAAAATAATGAATAAAAGAAAACAATTTAAATATAATGAAAAATTAGTTGAACATGTAATTAAAGTATCAAAAAAAGATAAACAATTAATGAAAATATTAAAAAGACTAAGTTTAAATTAAGGAGAAATAATTATGAATAATTATTTACTTTCAATTGACCCAAGTATAAAAAATACTGGATTTATTTTATGAGAAAAAACAAAAAGAATTAGTGAATGTGAAGTTGATTATAGAGAAATAGAATATATATACAAATGAAAACCAATATTAATAACTAGTTATAGTTTTAATAAGAAAAGTGAAGTTAATTCTATTATTACAAATAATTTTAATGATTTAATTAATGATTTTATTTTTTCAATGATAACTGCTAAAAAAGATACTTTTTTACAACAAAGTGATATTGATAATGTACTTATTAAATTAAATTTAAGGGAGCATGTCGAAGATGTCGGTAACTAAAAAGTTTTAAAAATAGCTCCTTTCTTTTTTTTACCCTTGAATTAAAAATAAATGACAAAAGACGAGAATAAAAATCTTGTCTTTTTTTGTAATTGTAAAATTTTAAAATTTTTAATAAACCTCTTTAACGCTATTATCAACACGTGTTAGGGAACTAAAAAAGTGAACTACAACACAGTTGTTAAAAATAGTAGCTAGCATGTGGACTTGCATGGATAAATAATAAGTGGAGTGATACCTAATAAAATATACTAACCATTAATGGTAATTCTTGGGGTGGGAGCGAATTGGAAACTAGTATATATAGACCTGTTGTAGGGACCTATTGTATTAATTCTATTCTTTATTTAACCAACCTTGCCACTCCCCAGTGAGCAAGTGTTGGTTTTATTTTTTATTTTTTTTGAAAAAATTTTTGGGCGAGAAAATAAATTTCAAACTTGTAAAAAAAATTGAGCGGTGCCGGTTCAATTAAAATATTAATTTGCTAAACACAAATTAAATAAATATTGAATCGAATGCCTCGATTTCTTTTTAAAATTTCACAATTTATTTTTGAGCCCAGAATTGCTGGAATGAATAAAACTAATAGTATTAATAATATAAAAATAAAAATATATATTCTTTATGCTACAAGCAACAGAATATATTAGAAAGAACTATTATGAAAAAGTATTTTTGTTGAACATGTAAACAAAATAAATTAGATTATTTATTCTTTAATACTAATGATATAAAAACAAGAAAATATTTTTTAAGAGACAAAAACGGTAAAGCAATTTGTTATGACTGTATTTTAAATATTAGGTTAAGTAGGAGGTATAAGTATGGATAAGCAAAAATTAATTATTAAAATAAATGAAAAAATACAAAGATTAAAAAAAGAAATAGATAATGACGTTGAATGCGAATGTGAAGAAATTAAATATAATGGTAGAATTCATGGTCTTATTGATGCACGAGCAATAATAGAAAGAGAATTTGATAATGACTAGATGTATTATATGTAAAAGTTTAACTGAAAATACTACTGGAATTTGTGATTCTCCACATCATAATTCTTTTAATAAAGCAAAATTCATTACATATTTAGAAAGTAAAATTGAAAATGATGGATATAAAAGTGCAAATCATGATGCAATATATTATTCCTTAATTCAAAAAATAAATAATGGAGATTTTGATTAATAATGCAATATGACTTAATTATTGGTATTGACCCTGCTGGTATTGGTAGTAATGGAATCGTTATATATTCAAATGAAATGAATAATATTTTCTTTAATGAAACATTTAAAACAAAAACTGTTTTAGAAAGCAAAAATTTGTATAAAGAATACTTTTTATTAATTAAAAAACATTCTAATAATAAAAAAATACTAGTTATTGTAGAAAATTTCTTTTTAACTTCAAAACAATTATTAACTAATCCATTAGCAACACCTAAAATTATTGGTGCATTAATGGTATTAGTAGAAGATATTATGGAATGAGATTATTTAGAAAGTGAACCAAAAAATAAAACCAAAATAGAAAATTATAAAGGAAATATAAAATTTACAAAACATGAACAAGATGCATATAAACATATTCAATATTATTTAAGGAATTCTAAAAATGAAAGACAAAGCAAATTATGTCAAATTAACAGTAAAACTAAGTAACACTATTGAAGCAAAATATTACGAAAAAGGTAATAAAGAATTATATTATAGTGTTCGTGGTCAATGAAATGGATTAAACTATGTTACTTTAATTTTTAATAAACCAAAACTTTATAGACGCTGTATTTTATTAAACAAAAATGATGAAATTTTAGTAACTGGTGAAATCTTTAATAATTGAAATATGAATATAAATCGTGCATTTTGTTCAATTAATGTTAAATGATTTAAAAAATGAAAAGAGTAAAAAATGATATTATGAAAAATTTTATTAATAGTACCAATATTAATAACCAGTATAACATTAATAATATTTTTAATTTATATAATTAAAGATTTAAAAAATGAATATAAAGTATTAAAAATATTAAATGAAATTGCTAATCAAATTGAAATTAAGGAGAAAAAATAATGAATAGATGTGAACATGAAGATGTAAGTATTGAATTAGTATTTAGATGTGATAATTGTAAAGCTGTTCAGTTTCAACATCCAAAAAATAATAAGGAGAAATAACTAAATGAAAATGTGTAATGATTGTAAAGAAAATTATAATTGACCAAATTGTCAAAATTGTTTTAAAAATAATGATAATAAAAATTAAAAAGAATAATAAATGTGGTTATGGTAGAGTTTATGCCCATAAATGTAATAAGTTATGCAAACAAAAACAAAATAAAAGAGTTAGAAAAGAAAGGTTAAATTATGAATAAAGAAAAAATAATTAATTATCTTGACAATGAATTTATGGAATTACTTAAAGATGATATTAGTGATGAAATTAAAATTAATATTAGTAATTGGAAAATGAAATTAATAATGAAATTACAAGAAAAAATAGAAAATGGAGAATTTGACTAATGTGTTTTTGTTATGAAGATGAAGCAATAAAATGTGATAAAGGATATTGTGATAACTGTTGTGAAAAATATTGTAATCAAGGAGATGAACATTAATGATAATATTACCTACTTTGTTTGAAAATAAAGATGAAATTGAAATATTATCACCATTTCCCAAATCAATTCATACAAGTAATGATATAAGAGCAATTATTTTAAGACAATATCCAAATGTTAAATCAAAACACATAATTGTTTCTGATCCCGAGGGTAATGTTGCATTAATAGTTGGTGATAATGATGTTTATCAAGGTTGAATTAAAGTAACAATTAAAAAATTAGAAGTTAAAGGAGAATAAAAATGGCAATATTCAAATTAGACTTAATAAACAAAAAATTTGAAAAATGAAACGAAAAAAAAGAAAAATGAGAAAAAATCGAAAAAAATAAAAATAAGGAGAAATAAAATGTCAAATATAGAAAAATTAGAATTAAACTATTATAAATTATTAGTAAAAACATCATCTAAATTAAAAGATATTTGAAATGACCTAAATTATCATGGAAATTATGAACACGCAGGAAATATGATTGATGAATTGATAAGAAATTTAGATAAGGAGATATATAAATAATGCCAAACGAAAATACACAATCAAATTATACATTAACAAAAATAATACGCTCTTCAATAAGTCCATTATCAGCAATGATTGGTACAAGTGCTTATTATGGTCAAGTAATAGATAATCCATTATTAGGTTCAATTAATAGTTTATTATTTGGTAAAAAATTAGGTTTAGATATTTGAAATTTAAATCAAAGACCAAATACAAAAACTAAATTAATTAATAGTTCTAAAAAAATATTATTAGGTTTAGGAACAATCGGTTTAGCAAATTATAGTAAATGAACAGAAAATAATATTAATCCTATTATTCCAACAACACCAACTCCAATAACTACTACAACTACAACTGAGGGTCCACCATGATTATTATTAGATAAACAAGATAATCAGTCATTAATGGATTGAGATACATATATTAGTTTAAATGCTTATGGTATTTCAAATCTTATTAGTGGATTAACTGAGTTAATACCTAATAAATTTGAAACAATAAGAAAAATTTGTAATATGGCAACTGGTGGATGTTTAATATCAAGTGGTGTAGCAATGGGGATAAATAATGATTTTAATAATGCTTATGCAGTACCTACCATAATTGCTGGTGCAAGTGAAATTATACATAATTTACTACCTATGGAAACTACACATCATAATGAAGAAATGCAAGAAACAGCATTTACAAATGAAGTTTCAAGATTAATAAATGATAATAGATTTACAATTAATAGTGAAACAACCAGTCAATACGGTAGTGATAATATGAGCGAAGTACCATTAAATAATGATAATGCTTCATTAAATTGAGATTATAATCACATGAGTTTATAAAGGAGGTGAAAATTATGAATAAAGAAAAAATAATTGAATATTACACTGAAATAATAAAATTACAAAATAAAGAAGCAGAACATTTACAAAAGAAATTAGATGAATTAATAACATCTGTAAGTTGTTACCATAGAATTGTAGAGAAAATCAAAAATGGAGAATTTGATGAATAATTAAAAATTAAAAATAAATAGTTGAAAGGAAAATATTCAAATGAAAGAATTTTTACATGAATTAATAATTATTGGAACAAGTGTTGGAACATTAATTTGCAGAGAAATTATTGTTTTATTAAAAAGATTTATCACAACTCCAAAACATGTTAGAGCAAATAACAAAATTATCAAACATCAAAAAAAATTAGCAAAATTAAATGAAAAAATTAATAAAGAAAATAAATAATAAAGTGGTGATGTAAATGTTAGAAAATGAAAATAATGTTCAACAAACAACTGAACCTTTAACTGAAAATAATGCTTCTTCACAAGAAATAGAAAATAAAGTTAATGAAGCAGAAAATAAGTTAAATAAACTTAATCAAGAAATTAAAGAAAAAGAAATTATTAATATATTTAAAAAATATCAAGTTAAAACTGAATTTTATGATTATTTAAAATTTAAAACTAATAATTTAGAAAATTCAAAAATTGAAGAAACTATTAAAAAAATGATTAAAGAACAACCAGTATTTAAAGAAACAATTAATACAGGTGGCAAACCACAAACAATAATAACAAATCAACCAAATTCAATAAAAAGCACTTTATTGGATTATAAAAAGAAAAATAATTTATAACAGAAAGGAAAATAAAAAATGGCAGTACCATTCAATAAAAATTTAGATAATACCGAAAAATTAGTAGAAGCACCAGAATTTATAGAATTTTATAAACAATCAAATTCACCATGAGCAAGTTTTTTTCCCATTGAAATGGTTAATTCTACAAAAATTGAATTTATAGTTAAAAAACCAAAAAATCCAGAAATGAAAATACTAAAATGAAATGATAAAAGCAAAGGATTAGATGTTAGTTATGCTGAAACTATTAAAATTTTAAAAGAAATTAAAGAAGAAGCAGTTGCAGGTGAAATAATTGCTAATGTTGATTTAAATGCTGAAAATGGACAAAATTTATTAAATACAATGCAATATGAAGTTGCTAATGATTTAGCAGATTATTTAGCAAATAATGATACAAATGTAATTGCAAAATATGCAACTAAAGTAGATATTACTGATAAGTCACCAGTAGGATATTTAAAATCAATGTTAGATGCTTGAAATACTTTATTTCAATTAAGAAATAGTAATAATTGTCGTTTTTTTATTACTAATAATCTTTATGATAGTATTGTTTATTTAGCTAATAATAAAGGTTTAATTACTGATAATCAGATTGCACAACAATTAAGATTAAATGGAAATGACTTATATATTAAAGGTGTGCTGTGTCAAATTGTAATGGATGATTATATGACTTTTACTGATAATAATGAAACTAAAATTATGTCTTTTGTTTTAGCTACACCAAGAGCAATGAAAAGATATATGTTACAAAATACAGTTGTATATGTTCAAGATATTGCTGATGGTAAAGTTGGAAGAAGATATTTAGTTGGTGGAGAAGTAACTGGTGAATCAATACCATATATAACAGATAAAGAAACAACTTCACGCTGAATGTTATGTGCAATTATTAATAATGATAAAACTGATTTGAAAACTAAAATTACAATTTTAACAACTGATATTACTGCAAATGTTAATAACAATAATAGTGAATTAAATACACAAATAAAAAGTACTAATGAACTTAAATCTTTAAATCCAAATTTAACAAATCCAGCTATTAAATATTTTAGTGATGCACAAGGAAAAACTAATGTAAGTAATCAAAAACAAAAAGCAGGTGACTTATACATAGTTATTTCTTCAAATGTTAATGATTTAAATTATAAAGGTTCAACAAATCCAATTAAAATAACTCTTAAATAAAGGAAAATAAATGCTATGCCAATCGGTACAACTAGTACAGCAATACTTTTAAACGTAAATAAACCAAAACATACTAGAACAAGTAACCAACAAGAAAATAAAAGTTTTTGATGAGAAATTTTAGAAATGATTGGTGTACAAGTTATAGCAGTAGCACTTGCTCCTTTTACTGGTGGATTAAGTGAAAGCGTAGCACTTGGATTAGGTGCAAGTGATTTAGTTGCTAGTATTAGTGCTGTTGGTGTAGAATTTTTAACTGATTTTACTATTAATCAAGTTTATGATTATTTAAAAGGAAATGTAACAAAATGAAATACTTTCTTTAATATACTACCTGCATTTGCTGGACTTAATAAAATTAGTCGTGGTTATCGTACTACTAAATTTATTAAATTAGCAGAAAAAACTAAAACATTAGAACAAGTTGGAATTAAAGAAGCAAAAAACTTACAAGAAATTATAAGTCAAGTAAGTGGAAAAGAAATTTTAACAGATAAAATTATTGGTAATAAACGTTATTTAATGAATTATAGTTTTACTCCTAATCGTGAAACAGTATTACGAGATTTAGGTTATGTTGCTGAAAGACAATATAAGAATAATTTTCAAAAATTAGAAACAGAAAAATTAATGGAACACTTATTATTACAAAATACATTAATAAAATTAAGTCCACAATTAACTCCTAAATTTAAAATTAAAGATATCAAAAAAGCAAATAACTTTTTAAAAAAATTTAATACTGATTTAAAAAAAGTACTATCTATGAATCAGCATGATTGATTAAATTTAGTTCATACAATACATACAGAAAATAGATATGGAAAAACTTTAATTTTAGATTTACAAAAAATTCGTGCTAATGCTATTAAATTTGATTTTAAAAATAATGTTATTCATCAACTTGTTTTAAAAGCAAATCAAACTTTTAAATATTTTGATATTAGATTTTACTTAAAAAAAGGTTTTAATAAATTTTGAAAAGAAACACCATATTTTGAAAAATTACGAGAAAGTATATATAAATTACAAGAAAAATTTGAAAAATTAGAAAAACAAGCATTTGAAAAAATTAATAAATTAAAAGAAAAAGCAACTGACTTATTTACTAGTGCAGAAAAACGAGCAATTAAACACGCACAATTAATTCCATTAAATTCACCAGTATTTATAGGTTGTAAAGTTCAACCTTTGTCATTAGATAAATGTGCAATTACTATTTATCATCGCAATCCTAAATATAAACCAATTACAGTTGTTGATAGTATTCTTAAAGCAAAAACTTTTGTTACTCAAATACATCCATTTCATTGATATCGTTGATATAGTGGTTGATACATTGGTTATGGTGTTAATCGTAATAAATGATTAAAAGCAATAGCATTTGCTCCACCAGTTGTTCAACAAATAATTAAAGATAGTTTTAAAGTATATAGAGAAATATTTAGAACTATTAGAACTTATCATAAAGTAGTAAATGTTATTAATAATCCTATTGAAAATATTAATAAATCATTTAAAAATGTTGGTTTAAAATTTTCAGTAAATACTTTATTTGGTACAGGATTATTACATCATTTAGAAAAATTTGCATATAGTCAAGTAGTAGCAAAAAGTAAGAAAAAATTAAAAAAAGGTAAAAATAAAATACAAAAAGAAATTGAACATATAACACATAAAAAAACAAAAAAACATACTCATCATTATAAACAAGCATTTTTTAAGGAATGATAAAATATGATTAATAAACTTTGAACTGGTGTCAGTCTTGAAAATTATAATAACTGATATCCATTAACTGGAAAAATTACAGAAACTCCACAACAATATATAAAAACATGACCAAATGTTAATGATTGATTTAAAACATTTGCTATTCGTGCTCAAAATGATATTAATGCTTATCTTGGTTTTATTTTATCTAAATTTCCTTTTGATAGTTTTAAAGATGAATTAATTAAAGAAACATTAAGAGATATGGTTTATGTAACAACTGAACATTGAGTATTTAATCGTACACCAATTGAATTTAATGTTGATGCTACTATTCAATTTAATAATGGTAGTCAATTTAGTGCAAGTAGTATTCCTACAATTAATGTATGAGATTTAGCACCAAGTAGAATGAAAATATGGGCAAGACTAACAGAATTAAAACAAATATTATCAAATTATAATGATGATGAAATAGATGTTGAAAAAATTGATTTAAAAGCATTTTATACTAGAAATCAAGTTGATGAATTAATTAAAGAACAAAAAGAATTTACATTATCAAAACAAATTAAATTATATGATGATTTAGTTGATGATAATGAAAAGGAAATATATAGAGGTCCTGTTAGTAAATTTGTTAATAAAGGTTATGTTGCAACTGATTATGATAAAGAAACTGAAACAATGATTTTAGATTGACCTGATGAAATTGGAACATTACCACCAGAAGCATTACAAAATAATCCACAAATTGGTGATTATACACATGCACCAACTTGTGATTTTTCTGCTAAACAACAAAAACGAATTACTACTAATGAAAATGAAATTACCAAATTAAATATTAAATTAATTAAAGCAAATGAAAATATTAATGATGTTAAAAATAATTGATTTAATATTGAAACTAGTCCTTTATGAAAAAAAGTTAAAAATGAAAATATTAAAACGGATACATGATATATCATTGATTGAACATATTATTTTATAGATAGTAAACAACTTATTATAAGTAATAATAAATTAACTAAATCTAATATCAGAATTACTAATGGTCAAATAGAACAAAAGCAAATAATAATTGAAAATATTGATGTTAATATTGATAAAGTAACATTATTATATGATGTTGATTTAATAAAGTTTATTGCTACTAATAGCACAAAAAAGTATACACCAATAATTCATAATATATATCAATATCAAGGAACTGGTACACCAATTGATTTTATAGCAGAAGATAGTATTGATAATGATTATTATACAAAGCAAGAAACTAATGACTTATTAAATAAAAAACAAGATAAAATTGATAATGAAATTGGTGATAGTAGCAAATCTGTTGTAAAAGCAATTAATAATAATCGTTCTGCATTATCTACATTATCTATTTATAAACAAGATATTAAAGATAATGCTTTAGAAACTAATAATAAAACTGTTGTTGGTAGTATTAATGAAATAAATAAAAAATTAAAAGAATTAAAAATTATTAAATGAAAAGTAATTGGTAATAGAATTAATGAAAGAAAATGACATATACCAAATGCACCTTTTAATCAATATATTTATCGGGTATTTGTTACATGAGAAATTGCAAGTGAAAATCCATTAAATAAAGGTTATCAACAAGTTATATTTTTTAAATCACCTAAATTAATAGGTACTGGTAATTGAAGAATTGCTTCGGGTAAAATTGGTAATGATGATGCTACATTAAATATTAATTTTGATAATACAGATTGAAGTTTAACTTTAAATGGTGGTAATGGTGGAGCAATTATTAGTTTAGAAGTATTAGAACAAGCAGATGATAATGTTTATCAAATTATTAGTAATACATTAAATATTACTTCTCCTAATACAATTGATATGATTAAACCTTTAAAAATTAATTCTAATACTTTAAATATAAATGCATTAGCAGAAAATACTTTTGATATTGAATTAAAAAATAATCCAACACCAAATCCAAATATTCCACAATGAAAAATAGTAGGAACAAGAGAGAAAAATAAATGAGATAATTGACAAATTACTTATGATTTTCAAGAAAATAAACATTATAGAGTTTATTATTCTTGAAGTATATATAATCCAGTTTATACTATTCAAGAATTTATTATAACTGATAAAAAAATTGCTGGTGTACAAATACAAACCTTTAATGATAGTGCTAATATATTAATTTTATCAGTTCAACATGCAAAATGGATTACTATTTATACTGGAAAAGGTAATTTAAAAGGTAATGTATGAAAATTAGAAGAATTACAGGAATAATATTATGATTTTTAAAATTATAAAAATTATTTTAGGTTTAATAGGAGTATTATTATCTTCTGCAGTTGCTGGTTTAATTATATTTATTATAGTAAAAATTGTATTAAAAATTAATCAAATATTTTAAGAAAGGAGAAATAATATGAAATCTCTTTGACCAAGAAAAGATAAAAGTACTAATAATGAAGAAAAAACCAAATTAACTTTCTTAAAAGGTAAAAGTACACATGCTTCTATTTTAAGTTATTTTGGTTTTAATGATTTTAATCATGAAACATATTTTACTGATTTTGTAGCAGAAAATAATGCTAATTTATATAATGCTCCATTAGATATTAATAATGAAACTATTAAACAATATTTAATTAAACAAGAGTTTTATAGAAAAAATTGAAATTCTATTTTTAAATTAAGTAAATTAGGAATTAGTGGTTATTTAATTTTTATTGCTAATGATGATTTATATTTTCAAGTAGTTGATATACAACAAAGAGTATATGATATTACTGGTAAATTAATTCAATGTACTATTTTTTATGATAGTTATGAACAAAATGCACAAATTGTAAGATTATTTGAAGTTTATACATTAAATAATGAACAAGTAACTATTAATCGTGCAATTTATAGTGTTAATGATAGTAAAAAACAATTTCCACTAGATTTTAAATCATTTATTAATAACCCTAATTTAGCACAAGAACAAATATTAAATATTAATTATATTCCAATAGCGATTATGAGAAATAAAGCAAATGAATTAGCAGATTGTAATAAAGTAATGGATAAAATTAAAGCATTAGATGTTATTTATGAACAAATTGTTTTAGATACTATTTTAAACTCACCCAAGTTTATTTTTGGTCAAACTTATGGTAATGTAAAAGATTCGTTAGAAGATGCTATAAGAATATTGGTTACAAAAAATTATATTTTTAAAAGTGGTGGAGATAGTAACGAACAAAATGAAAATATTAATATGACAAGTAGTAATTTTAAAGGTAAAAATTTAACTGATATATATGATTGAAATGTTAATGAAATATTTAAACGTTGTGGTATTCATATTCCAAGTCAAAAGAAATCAGCACAACAATCAGTACCCGAAAGTACAGCTGTAAATATTTCAACTATTAATTATATTGAACAAAAATTATGACAATTTAATATTGATATTCTTAAATTTATTCAAATATTAGTACGTTTAGATAAAGATTTATTAAATAGTAAAACATTTAATATTAATGATGAACAAGAAATTAATAATTTAACAGTTAAGTTAAAATTATTTAATCCCGAAAATAACCAATTAATAGGAGAGAACAATGGAAAACAACAACAAACCACAAACGAAGTTTCCACAGAAACAAACTAAACTTAATCAAGCAGAAGTAGAAAATGATTATTTAATTGATAATATTCCTTATGACTTTAATAATATGATGAGAGCAACTAGTGACCCAGATATTAATAGAGCATACGATGAATTTAAAAAAAGAACTATATATATTTATGAAATTGAACGTTTATTTAAAAATAATGAAAATAATAGTTTAAGATTTTCAGCAAATACTATTAAAATTGGTTTTATTGATATTGATAAGGTATTAAAAACTACTGCAGTTGAAACATCTGACTTTACTATGCAATTAAATCAAAGAGCAAGTACTAATATTAATGATAATACTATTGAATATAGTATGACTGATATTAAAAATTTAATTTTTCAAGAAATAAATTTATTAAATCAATTTAAGTTATATGCTGTATCTATTAATGAACCATTAACTGAAAATAATATTGATAATTTATATATCATTAATAACTATTCTCAACCTTATCAAAATCCAAAAACAAGAAGTACTAAAAGTATAACTATTATCAAAATTAAAGATTTTAAAACAAGAGATGGTTATCCAATAATTATTAAATTACAAAAACCATTAGATAAAGATACCAAAGTAATTGGTTTAAAAATTAAAGCTCCTAGAAGCATGATTTTCGGCAATATAAAGGTACTTGGTGAAGTTGACAATATGGAAGTATACCCAAAATTATTTGTCAAAGATAAGATAGCATTTCCGCTATTATCAATGCCTATTGAAACTCAACCAAAAGTTAGAATATTACAACAATGATTTAGTGAACAAATATTACCTTGAAATTTAGCAAAACAATTTATAGGACAAGAAAAATCAGTATTAGATTTAATTGCTATTGGTGGTGGTAAAGAAACAAGAAGAGAAATTTTTAATAATGCAAGAGTAACTAATTTTTGAATTGGTCAATTTGCTGGTTCTAAACCAAACTGACCTTTATCAAATTCAAAACATTTAATTGATAAAGAAATTTATGGTATGGGTTCAATTGGAGCAACTGCATTATGAATTGCTACTGATAATAATTTTCAAGATGTTGAAATCGAAATAAATGATAAACCACCAGTTGACAGTCTACAACAACTATTATTGGATATGCTAACTTATACATATACTTATAATCGAAACTTTGATGGTTTTGACCCTAAAAAAGATGAACAAAATACAACCGATATTACTAAATTAAGACTTAAATTTGAAAATCAAAAACCTGATGATGTTATTACTAACTTATTTAAACAGTGAAAATTAGATTATCCAAACTATACAAATTTACCACAAGTTCAAATTTTTAAACAATTAGTCATTATGTTATCTAGTAATATTTATTCAAGTATGTCAATCAATAAAGGGTTAAATGATGATTATAAATTGTTATTACCTTATTATTTTGAATTAAAATCAAATCCTATACATTCTACCCCAGATAAAGTTTGAGAGTTTAAAGATACAAAAGTAATACTAAAATCTGCATATTTTGATTTTACAGATATAAATAATATTAAATTAAAAGATAATGATATTAGTCAAAATGAATTATTTAAACTTGATGATAACCAATTTAATTGATTATCTATTACAAATGAATTAGAAAGCAATAATATTCCTTCATTAATTCCTGCTGATTGAACATTAGGAAATGGTGAATATGGTAAATATTTTACAAGAATAATTATTAATCGAAATAAAATTGAAAATGCTTTAAATTTATATGGTTCAAAAAAATCTCAATTATTTTCTAAATTAGAATTTTACGAAGAAATATTACAAATTGATAATAATACTGAATTTGAATTGCAAATTAAAAATCCAATTAATAACTTAAATCGGATTGAAATCAGCGGAATATTTGGTGCTGGTAATTATGATTTAATTTTAATAACTAATGAAAAAGAAATAAAATTAAATAATATTACTTTATTTGATAAATATAATGAAAATATTTCTTATATAAATTTAGAAATTTAATTATTAAAATATCCTTTTGGATAAATACCATCTCATTTTATATCATTATCCCCTGCTTTATTAACAGAAAAATATAAATTAATGCCCCCCCCCTCAAATTCATGTTTTCATATAGTTGTATTTCCTCATACTGCTATATGGTCATGGTTTAAAAAATAAGTTAAATTATTAGTTTTGTTTTGTGCTATTGAACCAATTATTAAACCAGTTACCCCACTGACTGCACCAGTTAGTGCTAATGCTAATGTTATTTTACTTAAATTTGTTTTTATTCATGTTTTCATATTAAATTACTCCTTTTTCCTTGATTTTACTTATAAATTGTACTATTTTTGATTATTTTTACAAGTATGCTTTTAAATACAAAATAACGCCTAAATACAAGGCGTTTATTTTGTGAGACCTATAATATTAATGATATTCAACTTGTTTATTATATAGCAAATGTGAAGATGCTTTTTTTCACACTAGCATTATTTTTACCCCTAATTACATTTTTATATGGATACAAGGCATAAAACAACGCATCATAAGGGTCTTGATACATATTTTTATCCGGAATGTTAGTTTTTGTTTCATCATAACGTAATTCTTCTAAGCATTGAGTAGTTTTTGGTAAATCATTTTTATTTGCATAAAAATTTCCATAACTCATAATATTTCTCATTCAAACTACTCTATTAGTTAATCCTGCTTCTTGATTTAGATTTGAAGCATGTTTAATAGCAGTTTGTGTTATTAAAATAGTATTATGTTCATCTATTAATTTTTGATTTAATCAATCAATGGCTGTTCTTGCTTTATCATCATAAAAATAAATTGCTTGGTCAAAATTTTCAAAATTATCGATTAATCCTAAAATTTCATTTACATAAGCATTAATTTTTTCATTTTCATTAATAAAATCATTTGGAGTAACTACTAATTCACAAATAACATAAGGGTCATAATATCCAGTATTATTATATTCTTTAAAACCAACTATCATAAATACAGTATGGTCTTTTGGACCAGTTGCTCAATCAATACCAACACTATAAAAATCAAATTTATACATATCTTTTTCTTGATTATAAAATTGTTTTAAGTCATATAATTGTCAATATTTTACTGTTTTTTGAAATGGAAAAATTGTTGCATCACTATCTAAAAATTCAAAACCATAAAAAACAGTATTAAATTCATCAGGATTACTTTTTTCCATTTCTAATAAAGTTTTTTGTTGAATTTCAGGTAATTTATTTCAAAATGGTTGAATAGTAAATCTTAAAACAAATAAACCTAAACCACTAAACATGTCTTTATTTTCATAATAAACTTTGCCAATTTTTTTAAGATTTTTCGTTATTTCATCATTTAATGGTAAAAAGGGTGTACAGTATTTTAAATAAAACGGATGATACTTATCATAAGGATTACAAGTAAAAGTAATAAAGAAACTTTTATAAAAATAACGAGTAATTAATTTTCCAAAAGTAGGACTATATATATTTTTATCAATAAAAGTTCAACTTCATTCTTTAATTGGTTCTTTTGATACTTTAATACGATTACTTCTAAACATAGAGTTTTGTAAACGTTCATATCGATATGTTAATTTTTTTTCAGTTAATGTTTCCTTTTCTTCTGCCATAATAATTTCATCTGTTCTTGAACCTAAAAAACTTGAACCACCAGCTTCTTTTCCAAAAATCTTATTACCATTAGCATAACCAATAAAGTCAATTTGTTGATTACTAGGAAAAATAATACATCCACCGTCCTTAGTAATTTTTCATTTAATTCCATGTGGATTATTAGGTAATAAATTAATATTATATGTATCTAATAAAACTTGACAAACATTCATTAAAGCACCAATAGTAGTTTCACTATGAGTATTTTCATATCGTCTTACTTCTTGAACACTACTATCACTAAAATTACAACATATAAATAAATCAAATGCTAAGCAGTTTCAAGTTTTTCTTGTTCCACGTGCTGTTGGTATAAAACGATAAAAACAATTAGTAGTAAAATATTCTGCTCATTCATCACCAACAAATTTTTTAAAAATATCTCAACTAAAACCATAATTATTATCACTAAAATTAAGATTATATTTTTTATTTAATTGTGCATAACTAGTAATAAAAGCCATATTTACTCCTTATTAACATATATAAGTTAAAATTAAATTATTTAAAAGAAAGGAAAATTAAAAATGTTAAAATTACCATTCCCTAATCTTTTTGATTGAGACAAACACGATTTTAATCAAGATGAATTAAGTTTAAAACAAACAGAAGAATTATTTGCAAAAATAGATGAACAATTATGAAATGAATGTGATAAATCTGTATATATATCATATAGATTCAGAAAACGAAAATTAAAAGCAAAAAAAGGTTTATTAAATTATAAACGACGTATTTGTACATATTATAACATAGAAAAACAAAAAACTGAATACGTATCTTTATTAGATAATTATCTTGGTGTTAAAAAATATAGTAAACTTGCACCTAATGTTATTAAACAAATTTTA